>CM021100.1:120512644-120740373 GCA_007115665.2 Sequoiadendron giganteum | reverse complement strand
CTCTCTCCCTCTCACACACACTCACCTCTATCTCCTCCTTCCCTCTCCCACCATCCCTCCACTCTCTCTATCTATCATCTCTCTCTACATCTCCTTCCCTCTTTATTTCTCTTTATCTCCCCTCTCCCTCCATCACTCTATATCTCAACCGTCTCTCTCTCTCTCTCTCTCTCTCTCTCTCTCTCTCTCTCTCTCTCTCTCTCTCTCTCTCTCTCTCTCTCTCTCTCCTCCACTCTCTCCCCTCCCCCCCTCTCTCTCTCTCTCTCTCTCTCTCTCTCTCTCTCCTCTCTCTCTCTCTCTCTCTCTCTCTCTCTCTCCCTCTCCCACTCTCCCTTTCTCCCTCTCCCTCTCCCTCTCTCTCCATCTCTCCCTGTCCTTCTCTGTCTCTCTCCATCTCTCCCTCTCACTCTCTATCTCCCTCTCCCACTCTCTACCATTAACCCTTAGGTCTATGTGGGCACAAATCGGATATCCGATTTGTGAAACTCCGATGTGTAAAGCTAGAATCTTACCGTTGCAAAATATTTTAAAATGTTTTCTATATCAAATATCTGATTGGATCCGATATCGGATTTTGGGGCCATAGAAAAACTCCATTGGGTCATTTTTGTGCATTCCAACAAACCCTACATTCTATTTACAGCATTGTGCGGGCCACAAACATGCAGTTTCAGACAGGAAGAGACAAAGATCAAATTTTTGGAGCATCTTGTACTCAAATTTGTCATAAGGAATATTTTTTTATCATATTTTACAAGGTATAATGGGGAGTAGAAGTCGTCGGAAGAAAAAGCATAAGAGAAATCTTAAAAAAGAACAAATATCAAAATATAGACAAAGAGATAGAGAAGGTCATAGGAAGAAAAGACAAGGTATGTTAAATATTGGTGAACCTGAGCCCTCTGGTCTTTCAAGTGAAGAGGAAATTGAATATGTTCAAGGTGAAAATACAGAACATGATATTGAAATTGGGAATGAAAATTTTCAAATTGATATTGAAAATGTTCAAGGTGAAAATGTTGGAATTGAAGATGTTGAACATGATATTCAAATTGGGAATGAAAATATTGAAATTGATAATGAAAATGTTGGAATTGAAGATGTTGAACATGATATTGAAATTGGGAATGAAATTATTCAAATTGATATTGAAAATGTTTAAGGTGAAAATGTTGGAAATGAAGATTTGAACATAATATTGAAGCAAGTGTAAATTATGTTTCACCAGATTACATGAGAAATGAAGAACCTTGTGTGGAAGAAAGACATATTCCAAATTCAAGACCTTCAAGGACCCCTAAATGGTTAGTTGAAATTGATGATAACATTATAAACAATTTTGAAGGCAAGAGGTCAACACGAACTATTCGGTTGTGGGCTAGAAGACTTTTCAACCAATATTTTAGCAATAAGACATTGACCGAGCAATGCCAAATTTTTGTACAATTGCTAAAGATGCAAAAGATGAGACCTTTGCTAGCCAAATTGAAGATTCATGTGAACAAGAAGAGCAAAAAAAATTCTATTATTGTCAAAAATATTTTTAATGCTCTCAAGTCTATTGGAATAACAAGGAAAAAGATAAGAGAGTTGCTCAGAGAGTCTTTACAACTGCCCTAGTAAGCCATCAATTGAAAAAAGGCTTGCTTTATGAGACAAACTTGTATTGATTTTGAAGTAAATCGTAAAACTTTGGATAGATCACTTGCAAGAAGAGAAATAATAGATGATCCTCCTCAAAATGATACATGGGATTTTATCGAGAGGCTTCCACGTGTTGATAAGAAGCTAACTGATAATGTAAAGTGGGAAATTCAATAATTTTGGCATGATAAATCTAGAGTATCACCCAATGCAAAGGATTTTTTGAAGTTAAGAATTGGCAATCGAGACCATACACCGCATCCTAAACATTTCTTGGAATCAAGCCAAACAATGTTGTTCAAAAAAATTATTGAAACACATCCAAATATGGAAATCTTGTAAAGGACTTTTGAAGGTTTGAAGCCATTTTATTGTGTGCCTCTTAAGATTCGTAATACTTGTTGTTGCAAATACCTTGTGGAGTTTTCAATGTACCATGAACTATTATGCTATATCTGTTCTACTTTGCATACTAATGAAATGTTGCAGGAGTGTGGTTCAATGCTTCTTCTGAAATCATCAAGGGACTTGCTAGATCTATTTTTTATGTTCTAGAGATGATTTTTTATGTTCTAGAGATGACGGTTACTTTTTTTATAGAAATTATTGTTTAAATGTGAAGTGATCACAATGTGGTGGCTTGTCAAATTTTGTTCAATATTTTCATGAGGGTTCCAAACATGAATTTGGAAAGAATCTTGTTGAGAAAAAGAGATATGAGACAGTCAAATATATTTTGCAGAGTGGAGGTGAAGGTTCTAGATGCGAGTTGGTTACAAAATAATGCAATGTTGCTTATTTTATTTCAGATTTTAAGGACAATCTTTTCTACAAGTATGCAAGGCATAGTCATAGGTCTCAGCGGTTGGATCAACAATTCGGGATATGCAATGACTCTTTTCCAATCAGCACTATTATATCAGTGGCTGATTTTGCAAAAAACTACACATTGAAACCACAAAATGAGATTCAATCTCAGTATTACAATTCCATTCAGATTGCTATTTTTGTCCACATAACGTTTAGACATGCACTTGAGAGTACAGAGGAGGATCGAAAGATAATCAGAGAGTATCATTTTTATATGAGTGATGATAGATCTCACTCGTCTGAGTATGTCCAACATTGTTTCAAGATTTTTTTTAAGTTCTTGCAGGAGCATGATATAGCACTAGGCCAACATCTCATTTGGTCAAATAACTGCACAAGTCAATTAAAAAATGCATGTATGTTTTATTGGTTGAGTAGAATGCAAGTAGAGAGGGGTGTACCTAATATTTGGAGTTTTTTTTAAGCTATGCATGGGAAAGGGGAGCATGATGGAGCAGGTGCATGTGTAAAGAGAGCTCTAGTTAAGGAGCAATTGGAGATTTCAGGAGAAAAATTCAGTGATGCACATTCTATTGTTGATTGGTGTAGTTCAACATTGTCACAAGGAGGGAGACTTGATTCAAAAGTGCATAAATTATTTTAGTTGGTTGAGGAGGGTACAGTGGGAGGCAGATTGGATTGTCATACAATCAAATATTCTTCAAAGATGCATTCATTTCGAAGCTCATATGCAAGCACATGGACCATTTGGACATGAAAGTTGGCTTGTTTTTGTCAAAGTTGTATTCAATGCGAGTGAGATCAATGTGAGTCAAGTGAGTGGGTGGATACATGGGTTCCATAGTATCTAACTTCTTTATCTCAAACTATATCAATGACAAATGACACAATGGAAATTTCACTTGATTACGATCGAATTTCAGATCTACTATGGCTAGGACATGTTTTTGCAATTGTTGCATCGTAGGGGAATGAAGAGAGATCAAAATATTGGTTGGCTCAATGTGTGCGGGTAAAGAATAGGCTAACACATTCAATGGAAGATGATGATGGGTTCGTGTATCCTACAAGTTCAGTTGTGGTTGCAGGAACTTGGTTGCAAACATACATGATTAGAAAGAATGGCATACCTGCATTTGAAGACTACGAGAAACACAAAACCATTCTCATGTATTCACACCTTGTTATAGAAACAAATGTTAAGTTGTTGCAGCATCATGCCAAACCAAAGTCAAAACAACTATGGACACTTAGTAATATTGATCATGAAGCAATATTGGATACTCTTAAGCAAATAGATGACCCTTCAGGCATGCTTGAATAGAATATTCAAGAATGGAAGGTACAATGCTTAGGTTCATTATGCTTAAGTTCATTAGTGTTCTTTATTTAATATTGATATTGTGTATACTATTGCAATCCAAGTTTCTTTAATAGTTATATTTTTGGAACGATTGATCATGGACCTGCTGCAACAAAAGCTAACTTTGATCCTTTTAGAGAGGTATGCAACATATTACAATAATATAGATTGGTTATTCAAAGCATCTTTTATAGTTTGCATTGCCATCTCATCATCAATTAGGTCAATTAGAATAATATAGATTGGTTATTCTAAGCATCTATTTTGTTGTGACAATATAGATTTATCATTTGACAACTTTTGTGATATTCCTGGCATGATTGATCATGCACCTGTTGCAAAAATAGGCAACTCTAATCCTTTCAGAGAAGTATGCGACAATAGGTAGCACTGTCACTCTAGAATGTCAACATACTACTCTTGTGGAAGACTATGCCTTGAATGCCTCCAATAGGAAAATTTTGTAAAATTATAATTTTGAAATGTGAAACAATGTAACAAGTTCATAACTGTGTATAGGCATAATCTATATCTAGTGATGTTTTTTGAAATACAGGTCAAATGTCTGGCATTGTATAAAGGGTATTTTTAAAGTGTAAAGAGCTTTTTGTACTTAATCGAGCTACAACCGAAGGTTTTCTTCCTGGTTCTTTCCTGTCGGTATGCTTATTTGAACTAGTTTTTGTAATATCTCCTATTTATATATAATAAATTACAGTGGCTTGCCACTTTTTCCAAAAACAAATATGTAAAAAGTTCATGTGAATTTCATTTCCCATGTAATTGTATATGGTCCACAGGAAAAAGCCTCCGAGATAGAAAAAAATGAGAGAGATTATTGTAGATGGTCTCAAACGATCTCGTATCCTCAAACGGAGAGTCTGTAAGCATCACGGTTTCTGAGTAACAATTTGTCAAAGATTGTTGACTTTTAGCACTTCGGACTCTTAAGGGAAATCATCGGTCCAATGTAGCTTGGAGTGATTCAGCATATTTGGGTGCAAAAGAGGACCATACCTAGCGTAAACGTACCCATCTAGACGTGTTGGAATAGTCTATTTGTTTGTACGAGTTGGAGAAAAAATTTGCACCACTTTGCAACTTTACACTGCTTGCATTTGGCAACTTTTCCCTCAACTAAAAACTCATCACCACGGGAAAATGCCTCCGAGATAGCGAAAACCGAGAGAGGTTATTTTATATGGTTCCAACATGATCTCATATCCTCAGATGGAGAGTCTATAAGCATCACATTTTCTGAGTAACATTCCATCAAAGATTGTTGCCTTTTAGCACTTTGGACTCTTAAGGGAAATTATCAATTCAATGTAGGTCAGAGTGATTCGGCATATTTGGGTGCAAAAGAGGACCATACCTAGCGTAAACATACCCATCCGGATTTGTTGGAATAGACTATTTGGTCACATGAGTTGGAGAATGAAAGTTGCACCACTTTGCAACTTTACCTGCTTGCATTTGGCAACTTTCCCTCGAAAACTCATCACCACGGGGCAAATGCCTCAAGATAGTGAAAACCGAGAGATGTTATTTTATATGGTTCTAACATGATCTCATATCCTCGGATGGAGAGTCTGTAAGCATCACGGTTTCGAGTAATAGTCCATCAAGATTGTTGCCTTTTAGCACTTTGGAATCTTAAGGGAAATCGTCGATCCAATGTAGCTCGGAGTGATTCGGCATATTTGGGTGCAAAAGAGGACCATACCTAGAGTAAACATACCCATCGGATTTTGGAAAATCTGTTTGGTTGTACGAGTTGGAGAATGAAATTTGCACCACTTTGCAACTTTACACTACTTGCATTTGGCAACTTTTCCCTCAACTGAAAACTCATCACCACGGGAAAATGCCTCCGAGATAGAAAAACCTGAGAGAGGTTATTGTAGATGGTCCCAACACAATCCCATATCCTTAGATGAATATTTTGTAAGCATCACGGTTTGAGTAACAATCCTTCAAAATTGCTGCCTTTTAGCACTTTGGACTCTTAAGGGAAATTATCAATTCAATGTAGCTCAGAGTGATTCGGCATATTTGGGTGCAAAAGAGGACCATACCTAGCGTAAACATACCCATCCGGATTTGTTGGAATAGACTATTTGGTCACATGAGTTGGAGAATGAAAGTTGCACCACTTTGCAACTTTACACTGCTTGCATTTGACAACTTTTCCCTCAACTGAAAACTCATCACCACGGGAAAACGCCTCCAAGATAGAAAAAACTGAGAGAGGTTATTGTAGATGGTCCCAACACAATCCCATATCCTCAAATGGAGAGTCTGTAAGCATCATGATTTTTGAGTAATAGTTCGTCAAAGATTTCTTCATTTTAGCACTTTGGACTCTTAAGGGAAATCGTCGGTCCAATGTAGCTCAAAGTGATTCAGCATATTTGGGTGCAAAAGAGGACCATACCTAGTGTAAAGGTACCCATCCGGATGTTTTGGAATAGTTTTTTTGGTCGTATGAGTTGGAGAATGAAATTTGCACCACTTTACAACTTTTCCCTCAATTGAAAACTCATCACCACGGGAAAATGCCTCCGAGATAGAAAAAACCGAGAGAGGTTATTGTACATGGTCCCAAAAAAATCCCATATCTTCAAATGGAGATTCTGTAAGCATCATAGTTTTTGAGTAACAGTCTGTCAAAGATTGTTGCCTTTTAGCACTTTGGACTCTTAAGCGAAATCGTCGATCCAATGTAGCTCAGAGTGATTCGGCATATTTGGGTGCAAAAGAGGACCATACCTAGCGTAAACATACCCATTTGGACATGTTGGAATAGTTTTTTTGGTCATACGAGTTGGAGAATGAAAGTTGCACTACTTTGCAACTTTACACTGCTTGCATTTGGCAACTTTTCCCTCAATTGAAAACTCATCACCACAGGAAAACGCCTCTAAGATAGGAAAAATCAAGATAGGTTATTGTAGATGGTCCCAACACAATCCCATATCCTCAGATGAGGAGTCTGTAAGCATCAGGGTTTCCAAGTAACAACCCATCAAAGATTGTTGTCTTTTAGAAATCCTGATTAGGCCTGGTATGGCAATCCTTCGCATAGTGACCAAACTTGTCACATCTAAGGCATTGAACACGAGAGAGGTCCCACTTCTTCTTGAATGCAGGAGCACCATCTGACCCTTTATCTCTATTCCTCTTGAAGCATCTTTTCTTTCCTCCTTTTCCTTCCTTCTTCAAGGATTGAGCGGAAAGAGCATAATGTCTTCATTTGTAGGGCTTCATCCAATACCTCTCTTAGCCAACCTTGACTCCTCTTGAATACAGTCAACCCTCAACCGATCAAACTTGGGAATTTCTGATCTCACACTGATTCCTTGAATGTAAGACTCCCAAGATGAAGGAAGACCATTAAGAGCCAACATGGTCAAATCCTTGTCATCAACAATATGACCAATGGTAGAGAGTTGATCTCTCAATTCAGAAATCTTCATGAAGTAGGTGATGAAAAATTCTCCTTCCGCCATCTTAACATGATGAATTTATTGCTTCAAGGCTAGAGCATGACTTGTGTTGTTGATCTCATACATCTCCAAAGTCTTAAGCATTTCTCTCGTTGTATTCAACTTAGAGATGATAGAAACAATATGGAATAAGAGTAGAAATCTGCTTACAACTCAAGCCTAGCTCATGGTTGAATTTGATACAATGAATAATAGCACATCTCCTAGATGCAAAGATACAATTGAATATGCTTCTCCTTGAAATCGGCTTGCTGTTGCAAGATGAAGCGTTGTTGCTCAAGTGTGAACTTCTGTTTCGAATGCAAATTATGTTGAATGAACTTGATTGAGGAAATAAACAAACATCACCTTGTATTTATACAAAATAAGGTGACTCTTCAAAGAGGCCGGCCTCTCTTGAAAATAATAAATTACAAAATAATATCAAAGAAGGTCGGCCTCATCCATTTAAATCAAATGAGTATAAATTTAATAGCCATAGGTTATCATTTAATTTATTACAACTTAATGTGATCGCTATGAAAAATGTATGAAAAATGAACTGTTTGATAAAAAGCTTTGGTAGACATGTATGAAAAATGTGGTATCATAGATAAGGTAGTGGACTACTTGAAAAAAAGCTTCAAAGAAATGTGGTCTCATAGAATTCCATAACAAGCAAATTCAATTGACAATTGGTCATAGTTTTTAGTTATGCAATGTGGAGTAATTGCATAACTGCTTAGGTTGACTTTATAAAAACTATATTGTAATTGAATTTTTTTCATATATGAACATCTAGTTGTTAGTTATGCAATGTGAAGTAATGATTTGAGTTTGAAAGATTGTGTAATGCAATGTAATCAGCGATATAAATATAAACTACATAATATAACCATTTTTTTTTATGCTATTGTACATTGATATTTAACCATTGCTCAAGATAAAATTTTCAAAAATTTTAATCATGCACATGAGGAAAAAATTAAATTTTGATTGTCAACTTCTATATATCAAATTATCCAATAATCAAGTGTATGTCCATATACAAAAATGGCATCGACGCCAACTCAAACAAATTTTTACAAAATGTGGCATATATCATCTCAATATGTATTCAAAATTTACCCGCCAAAATGTTTATCTCATCCTAAACTATTGGTGGATCATCAAAATGGAGCCTCTTCGAAGCACTCGTTGGCTCTGAAGGTAGCTGCACAAGAAAAATTCAAACCACAATTGAGATTACTTATACTATATAATTTAAAATCGAATAATTAACATCAAAATCAATATACATTGAATTTTAATTGAACTCTAAAATTGAAATCTTGATTACCTGAAATATACGTCTCTTCAAAGGGTCGGGAGTCCTAGAATATACAAAACCAACTTTTGAAATGCCAATCTATATATGTGAACAAAAACATAAAATTGATCCAAGTTAGAATACGATTATTGGTTATAGGAACATATTTTCCAAATAAAAGATAAAATAAACACATACCTCTTTAGGTTAATCTTTTTCTTTATCTCCTTTAGGTGTTTCGACACATCCTCCTTGAGGTCTTTCAACACCTACTCCTTCAGGTGTTCCAATACCTACTCCTTTAGGTGGTGTGTCACTTATCAACATCTCTGTATAGCTCATAATTGCCTATACATAAAAATGACAAGTACATATGAAACTACCAATCTATGTTGATGTATGTATAATCAATATAAGATCTTAAAAATCTTAATTCAATCCAATTTGAGTTCAATTACCTTCCCCTTATCTAACTTTGTGCCTCCATAGTATGGATGAGGCTACACCTCACTCGCACTAGGTATTTCCTACGAGAGGAAAATAAGATAAACATATAAGTTATTATATAATTTCATTAATGACAATTCAAATGACAAGCAAGTATATAATAAAAACTGTAAACGAGTGAGTGCAAAAATATATACTATGTGTGTGTTTCCAAGCCAAATGAAATGGCCCTAACGGTGCTATCAGTCACCTGTGTGAGCTCCTCCTCAGACATCAACTGTTAAATACACCATGTAAATCAATATTAGTACTTGATACTATCTCTTATTAATATTCATTTAAAAATAAATGCAAGCTATGAATTTACAACTAAATCTTACCTGTGTCACTATTCCAACATCCCCCTCTCTAGCAGGAGAGGACTCTGTAGGGTGCGCTCCACTCCCCTACGACTGATCTGTAATGTCCACATCATGGAGGTCATAATCAAAAGTGTCCAAGGGATGCTCAATGGGTTGTACAAGAGGACCCAAGCATATATGGCGGCACATAGTGCAAGTATGTGGCACACAAATATGTGGGCCTGAGGAGGATGATGCAGGAATACTTGAGCCTTCGCCAAAATCACCATAATGTGGCTAAGCTACTGTAGAAGCATGCGTAATGAAATGACCACTCAAAGAGTGAATAGCCTGAATAGTCTGTGTGGCTGCATCCTGGATAATCTCTGGATGATATATTGGAGGTGGTAGACGAAGGGGAGGAAGGGGGAATTTTGGGCATGGGACTACTCTAACTTCCTCTGGTCTATCCTGGGGCATACCTCCACTGACGCCTTGGAAGGGTTTAATGTCAAAGTAATTGACATGATGCCCTAACAAAAAGTCAGCATATAATTTTTTAATAAAGTAAAATGGTATATCAAAATTGTTGTTCGGTGGTTTATCAAAAACCATACACCAACGATCCCAAAAGTTATCTACAATGTCCATATTCATCCACCATTGTATAGAAATTTTTGTTTTATTAACATTCATTGGCAAATCGGTGCACGTGTTAATGAATAAAGAGGTTATTTGGGCTTTGGTTATTTGGAGATCTTTCACCTCATCGTAAGACAATCCACATGCATAATATTCCCTCATGTCTTCTCGCCACGAATAAAAGGCATTATGTTGGGTGGAGAGGTTCTATATTATTAATTATTTCCTTCAATGTGTTTGCCATATCTCTCAATCGAGGGATTGCCTTATAAACTTCTCAATTGCCCCAATTTTTCACCAATTAAGTCTTCAATTGGTGGTTGCAGAGGTAGTGGAGAATTTGGCATTTGTGCATTTTCATTCTCAGCCATAATACCTAATTAAAGTTAAAAAACCACTTAATCTAATTAAAATTACACAATATAAATGAAATTATTGTAAAAAAACCCTAGTTTTTAATAAAAATCCCAAAAAACCCTACTTTTTCACAAAAATCCATAACAAACTCTAGTTTTTGATATAAATACATCAACAACACTAGTTTTTAATCAAAATCCATTTAAAAACATGAATTTTTAATAAAAATTCATCGTAAAATCTAGTTTTTAATAAAAATCAATAAAAAACCCTATTTTTGAAAAAAAAAAATCGTAAAAACTACTTAAAATTATAAGAATCTAATTGAAAAATTGATTAAAACATAATAAAAACCAATAACATACCTTTCAAATCGGATTTCTTCTTCTCCCTGTGCACCCACATCCAAATTGTGAAATGACTTTTAACATTTGGGTTTTTTTATTTATACAGGCTTTTCAAATCGAATATCTGATTTGCAAAAGTAAGTTTGGAGCAATGTACTGACACTCGAACCTAAAAAAAGTCAACTCGACATTTCCGCGTTTTTGAGTCAATCCAAAATGTGATTTTTTTCCCATTGCCACTTTTTGGCCCCTCATGATCCTGCACATACCCAATTATGCACTTTCAAAAACATTCACCTAGAAATATTACCATAGGAGTAAGAATGGAGCCCAAGAAGTTTTGAAAATGAGAACAACTTAGCAACACTTGTGAGAATCTACAACTTCTAGAAAAACTAGGCACCCAAATCAAAAACCAACTACACAACTATGTAGAGCAAAAAATTATACCCCAAATAAAAAACATTGCTTGAAAAACAAAGGTCAGGCGGCTGAGTTATGAGCCTTCAGAATTTTCCTTCCAAAATAAAAACTACATTGGAGAGGGGGTCCAAAAAATTTTAATTGGATGTTGACGTCACTATTGACGCAAGACTTGGAGCCAAAACCAGTGTACTTTCCCATTCCAAGGAGGTATTCCAAGGGTTGGGGATGTTTGGGATGAAGGGTTGTCTTTGGAGCCTTGTTTGGGGCTTAAGATGTCTTCACACATCTATAAATTTAGTCGAGCTTGGATGTAGAAAATATGAGCCATAGTTGGATGTAGAGTTCCATTGCAGGTACAAGGACAAGTTGAGGCATAAGGAGGTTTCTTATAGGTGCACATGTTTTGCCATGCTAGAGGAAAAGAGGAGAATGTAAGTGATTGTATTGTAATTTCATTTGTTTGAAGATAATTTATACTTGGCCTCTCTTTTTGGTGTAGTTTTTATGCACAGGGGTTTCTCCACATAAATATTGTGTTAAGTGATGCTCTTATGTTTATGATTTGTGCCTCATTGCTACTATCTTATGGTGATGTTATTATTTATATATTGTTGTTATAAGTTCACATAAGATGGTTTAATTAAGCATGATATGTTGGCTGATTTTTAGCATCATTAAGAAGATGGATCTAATCATGGTACTTCCAAATTAAGGCAACTTAATTTTTATATTTACATATAAGATTTAGATTTCCATGTTGTTGTAGTCTAAGCCTTATATCTCATCCATTAAATTCATATTTGTATAGAGATTGGATTTCCCAACAATTGGTATTGAACCTATTTATTTCTCATTAGGAGGGAGGGAGAGGGGGAGAGATAGGTCTAGAGAGGAGAGGGGGGAGAGAGGGAGAGGGGAGAGGTAGAGGGAGAGATGCAAAGATATAGATAAAGGGATATATAGAGAGATAGAGAAGGATACAGAGATAGATAGAGAGATAGGGAGATGGAGGTAGAGAGAAATAGAAAGAGAAATAGAGGGAGAAATGGAGTGAATAAGAGGGGTAAATGCAAGAAGATGAGTCCACAAAACATGAAAGTTTTTGCTTTAGGAAAAAAAATGAAATCGGCTTGCAAAAAATGGGATCCTGCTTTTTAATAAATGGGATCTCATTTAGCTTCAGGATCCCAAGCCTAAATTCTAAATGAGGTCCTGTTTTGAAAATTTTCCAAAAACAGAAATTTCCAAAAATGGAAAGCTTTGATAACTTATCCCGTTTTGAAAACTTTTCATTTTTGAAAAATCATTTTTGAAACTTCCGTTTTGTGATTTCAAAAGCAGGGATCCCATTTGTAGAACCATAAAAAAATTATTTTTTTATGAAACAGGATCCCTTTTTTTAAAACATGAATTTTTGGTCAGGTTTTTGGCTTGTTTTTGCTTCAGGAAATGGCTTGGGGACCCAAACCTAAGCTTTGGACTTGGTTTGACCTACAACTTGAAGGTCATTCAATGTCATAGGAAAATAGTGACTTTGGACATATGTCTGAAGACCTATTTTGCAAAAAAAATTGACGAAATTAAAACCCATTATAGATGAGATATGTAGATTCCAAATACGTAATTTTTTTTATAGTTTGATTATTTTTTCTATTTTTCAATTCCTTTTTGATGAAACTAGTCCATAAACTTGAATTATCAAGGTTTTTTTGTATTTTAATAACTTTTTATTCAAATATTTTTTTGTAAAAGAAATTGCACCAGTACATACTTCGGATTATTATTTTCAATTTAAAAATAAAAATAAAAAAATTATAAGTTTACTTCATCTTATGCATGACATACATGATGATTTTTCAAAACAACAAATATGGCCAATAAAAATTTAACAAAACAAAATTACAAAAAAATATCAAAAATGTGCTTCAATGAGTTACGAATCTTTTCCCAAAAGGATCTAGAAAAATATGATTATTTAGGTCAAAATATGGATGATGGACACGTGCATGGTATGGTAAAAAAAAGTTTTAAACTGTGGTTTTTAGAAACGCCTATTGAAAATCGTTTTTAATCATCTAGGTATTAAAATAAATTACATATTTGGAAACTAGAGTCCGAATACTACATTTTATTATTAATGAATTTTTTTAAGATTTCATCTCTAAATGCTTCAAATTTTAAAGTCAAATGTGACAAATTTTGAAAATCAGGGAAAAAACTTTCAACTTCTTGCACACACCTAGAGAGAGGTAGAGATAATGAGATATAGATAGAGAGATAAGGGGGAGATGGGGAGATAGAGGGGGAAATAGTGAGAAACAAAGGAGGTGATAGAGACAAGTAATAGAGAGAGGTATAGAGAGAGGGAAAAGAGATAGAGAGAGATATATAGATAGAGATAGGGAGGAAGAAATATAGAATTTGTGTCTATGAGTGAGATATATATGGAGATAGAGAGGGAGAAACATATATATAAATAGATAGAGAGGAAGGTAGAGGGAGGAATCTTGAACTAGAGAGAGGAGAGAGTGGAAGTAGAGGGATATAGAAAGAGGGAGAGAGAGATAGATAGATAGAGGGAGAGACAAAGAGAGAGGGAGAGATGGAGAGAAAAGATAAAGATATAGATATGAAGTGATATATAGAGGTAGAGAGTGGATATAGGGGTAGAGATATATGTAGAGATAAAAAGATAGAGATAAAGAGAGGGAGAGATAGAAGGAGAAATATGTAGAGATAGAGATAGGGGAGAGATACAGAAAGGAAAATAGAGATATAGATATAGAGGTCTACAAAGAGGGAGAGGTATCTAGAGATAGAGAGGTAGAGTTGTAGAGAGGAAGATATAGGTAGAGACGAACATAAAGTGAAAGAAATAGACAAAGAGATTGAGGTAGAGGGAGAGACAAAGATAGAAAGAGATAAGGAAGTAGGAATAGAGAGAGGGAGAGATAGAGAGGAAGATAGAAAGTGATATAAAGGGAGAGGGAGATGCAAAGAGAGATATAGAGTGACAAGAGAGGTAGAGATATAAGGAGAGAGAGAGAGAAGTAATAGAGAGAAATAATTAGAGGGAGAGATAAAGAGAGAAAGATAGGGATAGAGGGAGAGATAAATCCCTCTATCTCTATTTCTATCTCTCCCCCTCTCCATCTTATTATATCTATATATCTCATATTTCCTATCTCTCCCTCCCTCTTGGTTTTATATTCACTTCACATAAATGCAAGCACATTATAATGCGGTCATGTTTGTATTTGCTTTGGGTATTTCCAACCCTTAAGGTTGGATTTATCTTGGGCATCCAACCCAAAGGGTTGGACCTACATGTCAATGCCCAAAGACATATTTTTTTGTAAGTTATAAAAAATGAGTAAATCTCAAGGATTCTCTCCATCAAATTTGCATGTCTTTTAATCTTGAACTAAAAAAATGCCACAATAAAATCAAGATCTCTTACTTTTCTAACTACGTAAATTTTTCTACATTTTAAGTATTTTAAGGTTTTGATCTTTAATTTATTTTGCTATTGTCTTCTTTTTTTTGTCAAAAACCTATGTATAATATTTTTTATTTAATTTTTATCCATTAATTAAATTTTGAAACAAATTACATTTTTACATCTAGACTTTATTCTATACGCATTCAAAAAAATGGTTTTTGATTAGTTTCCAAAAAAAATAAGGGGGAGAACACTCCATTTTTCATTTTTTCAGGATGTGTCCACTTTGAAAATTAGTAAAAAATCATATATTCCTTAAAAAATTAGCAAAAAAATTAAAAAATAAACTACATGGTGCTAACTAGTTTTTCACCAAAGAAATTTTTGAAATACTAAGAAAACATTAACATTTTAGGGGGAGCACACTAGACGCTATGTTATATTTTTCTAACAAAAACATGAGAATTTTGTGTTCTCCCCCAATTTGAACCCATTAATCTCCACATGGATTTTAAAAAATATTGTAGTTTAGAAAGTAGATTCAAAACACTAGAACTCTTGTTTTTGTTGTGTCTTCAAATTTTGTGCATAACTATCTTTGATTTCTCATCCAAGATCTTCTTTTCTAATTTCAAAATTTTAAAAAAAGGCCACTTAAGACCCTATTTTGGTCCCCAATTTCTATGCAAATACTAAAATATTCTAACCTTGTTCCAAGTTGGTCATGTATTCAAAGGTTATTTGAACAATCATAATAGGTGAAGTGTAGTACACTATCCCATTTTCTTATTGGCAGTAAAAATAGTCAACATTTTTTGAAGAAGTTGCTATATTTTTGTTACATATACTTGCTATTGGAACCATCATGCATATGGTAATTTTAAAGATCACCTTCCACTTCTTGTTTCATAACTTTCCTTCAATATATTTTAGCTTTGCTTAAAGTTGGAGAATTAGACATACCATCAAAGATAGACGTAGAAGTTTCTTTCTTTTATATATGTGTCATTTTATGAATCAACACCAAGGGAAGTATTGCATGATGTTGAGCACATGAAAATAATTTTATGACGAGAAATTTTAAGGGTACAACCATTGTTAACCTTTTCATTGGCATGTCTTCATTGTATGTGTATCAAGGAAAAAATATTCTTTAATCCATCCTCATATCTTTTAGCAACTCAATCATTATATATTTTGTCAAATAATTGTTTTCCTTCAAGAGAAACTTATGAATTAGTATCGTTGTCCTCATCATGTATATGATATTTCATATCATGGAATTTTTCATTCACTCCTATTGTCTTAGTAACACTTGTGTTTTTAAATGTGTGAGACTTTCCCAACATAAGTTTATCTTTCACAATGCAATAGGAATCATCATGACTATGAGCAAGAAGATGAATCTCCTTTCCATATCTTTTTCAATCTTTGTAGTGTTTGAAGTAGAGAAGGTTGTATTTCATTGAGGAGGAATTGCATATTATCATAAAATATTTTCAAAAACTATGTACTTGTTTGAGATCATCAAGAATTTAACATACAAGAAAAGTATGAAGAAGGATCACAAATTTAACATAAGAAAATCCTACAATCTATGCAGAATAATTTGACACATAGATCTAAAATATTCTTTTAATTCTTCACGAGTTTAAAAACACGGACTCTTAACAATGAAATGTTAATCCCATAACCGATTTTCACATACCCTACAATGATGTGAATTTACAATATGTTAGGAAGGACAGTAACATCCTTGTAACCATTTTTCTTTATCACTTTTGGGAGTTTACTTTTAAAGATAAAATACAGTCAAATTTCATAAAAACATTTCAAAAATATTTATTACAAATATGAGGATGAGAACTTTATAAAAAAATATAAGTTTTCAGTGTAAATTTGATGGATACATCGCCGTCATAACACTTGAATTGAATATTTTGCATGAGTTGACTATAAAGTGACATTCTAGCAAAATTGCAATAGACTAGCCAACTCCATGCCTTTTCAAGTTCTAATACGAGACTCCTTTTTTAAGATTCTAATTCCTGATGTAAATTCTCTACTTTCTTTATCAGGAGGACTAATAACATCAATATGAAGGAAACTTGAGTTGTTATGATCAACCAACAAGCTTTCCGAGCTTTCCCTTGAAATTCACATAAGTGAGCTGCACAATCAAATGTTTTATTTATTTCCTTCACTACCTTGTATAGGAAGAGAGGTAATGCATCAATGAAGGCACACTCAATACCAGAATAGTACGCCAAAATTCAGAAGATGAAACAACTATTGTAACTACCCTTATAGGGCTGTCACATTATCTCAACTGCAACGTAGGTCTTCTCTCCTAGGTATCTTGGAGACACCTTGATATGAAAAATATGATAGCCAATGCTATTATTTCCACTGGAATGCTTAGATTGATCTCATTGACGTTGTCCTCGAATTTTCTAACTATAGGTGGCATTGAATTGGCTAGACACGACACAAGCTCCACTAGAGGAGGAGGAGGTGGTACAATATATGCCTACAATGACACCAATCTTTCCTACGTAGAACCATATGAGGAAAGTAAATGCACTCTGACCATTCCCACGGGTACCCTCACCAATTGGATAGTTCTTGTCTCTCAAGATAGCTTCTAAGTTTCCACCATAAGTTGGGCCACCTCTATCAAGTATAGCACTCTCGTTTAGAACCACGTCTTTAGCCAATGATCATGACAAGTTTGCTCCTCAGAAATAGTAACAAGTGATTCATCTCTTAATTCCAGTTGAGGATAACTTCTAGAAAACTTCAAAAATTCCTTCTTTTGTTAAAATCCAGTAATCTTTCATATCCAATACTTTGAAGAATGGAGGTGGAATAAATGAAAGAGACTTGGATTTTTTACAAGAGCTCCTTAGAGGCCAAGATAATTAAGGTTAGGAAGAAAAGACACTATGAGAAGAGAAACGTCTAAGAGAGAGTCACTTCTGGGATCTATGGAAAACGCAATTCCTTCAAGAAAGTAAGGGGTTGGCAGGCCAAGTCAGAAACATTAGTGTTTTCTAAGTCCAAAATTTATTAGCATTCAAATTGTTGTAAAAAGTCAGTGAGAATATTGGACTGGACCCATTCTCTCCAGCATTAACAAAAGCTTTGATATTTATTGGACGATGTAACTGGTCTATACTTCCATGGTCAGCAGTTTCTATGGCTGAAAGAACCCATATCAACATACAAACAGGATTTTGAAAATTGCCAAAAGTGTCGAAACTGTTCATTCCTCCCCTTTTATTATCAACAAAATCAAACATTATGTGCATCAGCATTTCGCAAGGTTCTTTTAACTATCAAAACTGCCAACAAGTTTCTATAGCCTTTTCAACCAATAAGTATTGGCATTAGATATTGGAGTTGTTGTGACAACCTGCCCATCGGCCAATAATAACAGGGTTGTGAAAACAATCTTAAATGCTGATAGCTTGCTACTAATTTCAAAATCTCTACGGCCTTATGCTTTATGAAGCCTCTTCTAAAATTAATTCCTTGGCATAAATTATTGTTTCCTTTCTTACAAAGTGAACAAATGTTAGAAAGGATCCCAGGCTCTAATGCAACATTTCACCAAGTACTAAATTCTTAACAAGTTTATCAATTTCTATCACATTACTAGCATTTTCATGGCCAAGCACCATAGGCTTTTTCAATGCAATGTGGGATTTTCTCATATGCAATGGTTCCACCCTATATGCATCTGGATTGTAAGGATGAAATATATTGAACTTTTACTGAGTCTAGAATTTCTTCTGTTATTCCCTCATCTGGCAAATAGTTTCTCCTATTACCCATGAGTGATGGCAAAGTGGTTACGTTGAGTACTCTTCCTTCTTATCTGAGAGACGAATAAAACTAATTCCTGCTTGGATTGTTTCAGCTTTATCTGGAAAGTGTTGGCATCTCCTTCATCTAGACATTTCAGGCAACTATGTAATTTTACATTGAAAGTAATATTTGCCTTATGCTAGAATTTAATAAACACTAAGTCCTATTGTCCGAAGCCTTCATTTGCATCCAATTCCTGATAATAAAGATCAAGCACATGGTTATAGCTAGTTTGTTACAATCACCTTCTCAAATGTTTTTCCACAAGTTTGCCAAAGACATGTCTTCTAAAGGGTTATAGGAAAATTCATCGCCAGCAATTCATCGAAGGAAAATTCACCGTCAGCAATTCATCATCATGGAAAATTCACCGACGGAAAAAATTAACCCCCAAGTAAAATTCACCATTAGCAATTTTCCGTGGTAGAAAATTAACTGCATTAATATTTATTTAATATTTATTTCAAAAACTTTGATTTTATTAAAAATATTAATGCGCTTAATTTTCCGTGACAGTGAATTACTGATGGTGAATTTTCCTTGGATGATTTGCTGATGATGAATTTGCTGTACCCAATTAATTTTGATTCTGAAGACATTTTGTTGTGAGATCCACTATCTTGACTTAATCATCCAATATATATTTTTTTATAGATGATTAATGATAGTTTTCACAGGTTCTTCATACATACCCTCGTTAGCATTGATGCTTTCTGCCTTCTATCAAACAAGAGATCTCCTCCTTGCAATCATTTGTCAAATTGAAATCAACAATAAATTGATTACCAGCACCAACTCTCTTCATATCACTAGTATCATCACCATCACATAACTCAACTAGCTTCCACACAGCTAAGGCTACATAAGGGTCACGTGGCCAAATTATCTATATTCATGAGATAGCAAAGCATTTATAACTAAGGCCAAATGATGTGAGCATTTTAGTGTTTTTCAAGTCAAATAAGCTGATGTTATAGAGAAAGTTAACAACCAATTTAGGATATCGACATAAAATATGAGGTAATGAGTTCATGACACATTTCAATTCAGTGGCCATGAAAAGTTTAAAATTTTGTAGGGTCAAAAATGAGGACAACCATTAGTTTTGATTGGGGACAAGGATCAGAGGACATAGTAGGAATCTAGCAAACAGATCAATGCTTTATTCACTAAAATCAAAGTTTGATATAATTCAACAGGGAAATAAAGAGGTCTGATGCAAGGCAAAATGAAATTTATAATAATATAAAAAAAAATTAAAATTAAAATAGACATAAAAAAATCAATTAGTTTATATATGTGGCAGGAAGCTCCTGCCTCAAACTATTTCATGTTGACGTGAAACAATGGAACATATACATGCAACACTGGTGAACTCAGTCACCCCTTTGTAACTATGATGAAAGGACTAAAATTTATGAAATGTAAGAAATGGATAATGCATTATAACTGAACAATAAGAACCCATGAATAATGCATTATAACTGAACAACCACTTCTCTCCATATACTTTGGAGGATTCTTGAATCATGGTGACATTGCATCGTATATTCTTGAACATATCCTTTTACAATATGCCAAGTATAGCAATGTCCCACACCTGATGCATTTCTAATCATTTAAATCTGACTGGTAAATTTTGTGTTGAATATACCTCATGTAAACCTTGAAGTGAGAAATCTTATATTAATTTAGGGTGTAAATCCACTTTGATTTCATCAACAAGGTCGTTGTCTTCCTTGATTGGTGAAGAAAAAGTGACACCTTGTAAAGAAATTTGTTAACCAAAGTTTCTAAATACCTATTCGAAGTGAAACTTTAATGACACCATGGACCCTGTTGAACTTCATCCAGCTGTATGCATTCTATTTTCTGTTCTTTTAATAATTTAAAATCCTAAATCTATTCTTTGTAGTCTTATTAAACCATTTTGAATAACGATCAAAATCGGGAGTCATCTGTACAATATATTTTGAATGTGGGATAGGCATTTGTTCATCTTTACACGTTGCTTGCATTTTTTCATTGACCCATTGAATGCTCACAACTTTGGTTGTATTCTCTTCGAAACTAAGACCTTTTCCTTCTCTATTATTGTCAATACTATGCATACCGTATTCTTCAATATATTTATCCACTTTATGTGTTCTGAATATTTCATTCATACTGGTAATTTTGGGCATTTATAAGTGTTTCCAGGAATATGTATACGATGTTCTTATTTATCCATTTTTGTTCTGATTAATAAATCAACATTTAAGGAAATAGAAATATGAAGGAACAACAAAAATTTCTAATGTAAGAATTTTGAAGAATTAGTTCTATCTAACTTTTTTTTGTGTGATCTCATCTTTAGCCTCTTCATACCTTTGTGAAATAAGAATAATTGATGATTCATCTTGATGTTCCTTGGTTCCAAACTGATTTTATCAGTGGTGGTAGAAACAAGTATTTCTATTACGAAGAGAGGATCAAATGTAAGTGAAAGAATGTTATCACCTTCTTGTAAGTTGTTTATATCCTTGAAGGTTGGTTGAAAAATCATTATGAGTGAAGTGTAGTAAACTATCCCATTTTCTTATTGGAGACAAAAATGGTCAACCTTTTATGAAGTTATTCCATTTGCTGTCGTATCCTCACCACCAAAACAATCATCATATGATGATTTTCAAGATCATCCTTTGCTTCTTGTTTAATAACTTTCCTTCAACATGTTTTAGTTTCACTTACAGTTTCTTTATTTTACATATATGTATCATTTAATGAATCAAATAATGAGCATATGTCATATATTTTATGACAAGAAATTTAAGGGTGAAATTATTGCTAACCTTTTCATATCATTTTTTGCATCGAGGTAAGAGTTTCATCTTTCATATATTCTAGCCACTTTGTCATAAAAAAAATTGTCATATAATTGTTTGCGTTCCTTTTTTAATTTTAGCACAGTAGACACTATGTTATATATTTCTAACAAAAACATAAGGACTTTGTGTGCTCCCCCAATTTGAACCACTTAATCTCCACCATTTAAAAAAAAATAGTTTAGAAAGCAGATTCAAAGCACTAGAACTCTTATTTTTGTTGTGTATTCAAATTTTGTGTGTAACTATCTTTGATTTCTCATCCAAGGTCGATTTTTCCTAATTTCATAATTTAAAAAAAAAGGCCACATAAGACCCCCTTTTGGTCCCCAATTTCTATGCACACACCAAACTATTCTAACCTTGTTCCAAGTTGTTCATGTACTCAAAATGTTATTTGAAGAAGTTGCTACATTTTTGTTGTATGCTTGCTATTGGAACCATCATGCATATGGCGATTTCAAATATCATCTTCCACTTCTTGTTTCATAACTTTCCTTCAATATGTTTTATTTTTTCTTAAAGTTGGTGAATTTGACATACCATCAAAGATAGATATAGAAGTTTCTTTCTTTTATATATATGTGCCATTTTATGAATCAACACTCAGGGAATTATTGTGCATGATGTTGAGCGCATGAGAATAATTTATGAAGATAAATTTTAAGAGTAGAACCATTGTTAACCTTTTCATTGTATGTGTATCAAGGGAAAAAAATTCTAATCCATCCTTATATCTTTTAGCAACTCAATCATTATATATTTTGTCAAATAATAGTTTTCCTTCAAGAAAAAATTATGAATTAGTATCATTGTCCTCATCATGCAAATGATATTTCATAGCATGAAATTTTTCATTCACTTCAATTGTCTTAGTAACACTTGTGCCTTTAAATGTATGAAACTTTCCCAACATAAGTTTATCTTTCACAATGCAATAGGAATCATCATAACTATGAGCAAGAAGATGAATCTCCTTTCCATCTCTTTTTCAATCTTTGTAGTGTTTGAAGTAGAGAAGGTTGTATTTCATTAAGGAGGAATTGCATATTACCATATAAAAAAATTTCAACTATGTACTTGTTTGGGATCATCAAGAATTTGATTTTGTTGAGAAGGTTTATTCTGAATTCTTTCTTCAAATAGAGTCTCCAATCTCCATTCAAGGGGAGGTACCTTTAGATTTATAGAAATCCAAAATGTATCAATATTTCAAATCCCTAGCAAAGTCACTAAAACCTTGTTAGTAAACATATTTGTCACTATAATATTATTCCAAAATCAATGTGACTTTCCCAGTGGATAATGGAAAATGTTCACCATTATTAGAGTGATCGCCATTGGATTTGATGATCTTCCTCTACATTTAAGAGGGGAAACTCCCTCACATAATCAAGAAGCACAAAAGGGCACAAAAACCAACCATTAGAGAAACCCTAAATGAAAAATGTAAGAAAATCATCTATAGATTCCTCAAGAAAAAGTACAAAATAAAATGAAGAGGGAAGTTCAATAGTTTGTCCTTTCCACATATGAGAATAAGTGAGCAAAGGTTATACGTTAAACATATGAAGAATATGTAACCAACATGAAGAATACAATGACACAATGTTCAAGGATATGAAACTCTAACTCCTACAACTCAAAATACAAAGTTTATATTCAATTCCTAATACAACAAATATACAAGAAAAGTATGAAGAACGATCACAATTTTAACATAAGAAAATCCTACAATCTATGAAGAATAATTTGACACATTATAGAGATTTAAAATATTTTTAATTCTTCAAGAGTTTAAGAGCACAAAGACTCCTAACAATGAAAATGTTAATCCCATAACCGGTTTTCACATACTTTACAATTCAATGTGACTCTACAATATGTTAGAAAGGGTAGTAACATCCCTGTAACCATTTTTCTTTTTCACCTTTGAGAGTTTACTTTTAGAAATAAAATACAATCAAATCTCATAAAAATATTTCAAATATAAGGATGAGAACTTTGTATTAAAATATAAGTTTTCAATGTAAATTTGGTGGATGCGCCACTCTCATAACACTTTGATTGAATATTTTGCATAAATTGGCTAGAAAGTGACATTATAGCAAAATTACAATAGACTAGCCAACTCCATGCCTTTTCAAATTCTAATGCCAAACTTCCCTTTTTTAGGTTCTAATTCCTCTTGTAAATTCTCTACATTCTTTATCAGGACTAACAACAGCAATATGAAGGGAACATGAGTGCTTAAGCAACAAGCTTGAAATTCACATAAGTGAACTGCACAATCAAATGTTTTCTTTATTTCCTTCACTACCTTGTATAGGAAGAGAGGTAATGCATCAATTAAGACATATCAATGACAAAAATAGTATGCCAAAATTGTGAAGATGAAACAACTATCCTAACTACCCTTGTAGGGCTATCACATTAACTCAATTGCAACCTAGGCCTTCTCTCCTAGGTGTCTTGGTGACACCTTGATATGAAAAATGAGTGTCAATGCTATTATTTCCACTGGAATGCTTAGATTGATTCATTGACGTTGTCCTCAAATTTTCTAACTATAGGTGGCATTGAAGTGGCTAGTTAGGACACAAGCTCCACTAGAGGAGGAGGTGGTACAATATATGCCTACAATGACACCAATCTTTCCTACGAAGAACCATCTAAGGAAAGTAAATGCACTCTAACCATTCCCACTGGTACCCTCGCCGGTTGGATAGTTCTTGTCTCTCAAGATGGCTTCTAAGTTTCCACCATAAGTTGGGCCACCTCTATCAAGTATAACACTCTCATTTAGAACCACGTCTTTAGCCAATGATCATGAAAAGTTTACTCCTCAAAAATAGTAACAAGTAATTCATGTCTTAATTCCAGTTGAGGATAACTTGTAACAAACTTCAAAATTCCTTCTTTTGTTAAAAGCCAGTAATCTTTCATAAGCAATACTTTGAAGAAACAGAGGTGGAATAAATGAACAGAAACATGGATTTTCTTACAATAGCTCCTTGGAGACCAAGATAATTAAGCTTAGGAATAGAAGACACTATGAGAAGAGAAATGTCTAAGAGAGAGTCACTTCTGGGATCTATGGAAATATAATTCCTTCAAGGAAGTAAGGGTTTGCAAGCCAAGTTAGAAGCATGTGTTTTTTTAAGTCTAGAATTTAAGTTGTTGCAAAAAGCCAGTAAGAATATTGGACTGGACCCATTCTCTCCACCATTAACAAAACCTTTGGTATGTATTGGACCATGCACCTGGTCTATACTTCATGGTCCCCATATCAACATACAAATAGGATTTTGAAAATTGCCAAAAGTGTCGAAACTGTCCATTCCTCCCCTTTTATTATCAACAAACTCAAACAGTATGTGCATCAGCATTTCGCAAGGTTCTCTTAACTATCAAAACTGCCAACAAGTTGATGCAAAGTTTCTAAAGCCTTTTCAACCAATACGTATTGGCATTGGGCATTGGAGTGGTTGTAACAACCTGCCCATCGGCCAATAATAACATGGTTGTGAAAACTATCATAAATGTCGATAGCTTGTTACTTATTTTAAAATCTCTACGGCCTTAATGCTTTATAAAGTCTCTTCTAAAATTAATTCCTTGGCTTAAATGGTTGTTTCCTTTCATACAAAGTGAACAAATGTTAGAAAGAATCCCAGGCTCTAATGCAACATGATCAAAGTACCAAATTCTTAACAAGTTTTATCAGTTTCTATCACAGTACTAGCATTTTCATGGCCAAGCACCATAGGCTTTTTCAATGCAATGTGGGAGTTTCTCATTGCAATGGTTCCACCCTATATGCATATGGATTGTAAGGATGAAATATATTGAACTTTTACTGAGTCAAGAATTTCTTCTGTAATTCTCTCATCTTGCAAATAGTTTTTCTTAAGAGTGATGGCAAAATGGGTATGTTGAGTACTCTTCCTTCTTATCTGAGAGATGAATAAAACTAATTCCTTCTTGGATTGTTTCAGCTTCATCTGGAAAGTATTGGCATCTCCTTCATCTAGACATCTCAGGAAACTATGTAATTTTACATTGAAAGTAATTTTTGCCTTATACTACAAATTAAAAAACTCTAATTCCTAATGTCAAAGCCTTCTTTTGCATCCAATTCTTTATAGCTAGTTTGTTACAATGACCTCTTCAATGCTTTTCCACAAGTTTACCAAAGACATGTCTTATAAAGAACAACTTAATCAGTTAATTTTGATTGTACTTCTGTCTATAGGCTTTCTACAGGCTTCAAATCAGCACCTCTTGATTGTACCCAGTATACGATCTTTCAAAAGATCCAAGAGATCGAAGAGCTTCTAAACTTTGTCAATTACCCTGAAGACATTTTTCTGCGAGATCCACTATCTTGACTGAATCATCCAATATGTATTTTTGTAGATGGTCAATGGTAGCTTTCACAAATTCTTCATACATGCCCTAGTTAGCATTGATGCTTTCTTCCTTCTATCTAACAAGAGATTTCCTTCTTGTAATCATTTGTCAAATTGAAATCAACACCAGATAGATTACCAGCACCAACTCTCTTCATATCACTAGTATCGTCACCATCACATAACTCAACTAGCTTCCACATAGCTAAGGCTACAGAAGGGTCACATGGCCAAATTATCTATATTCATGAGATAGCAAAGCATTTATAACTAAGGCCAAATGATGTGAGCATTTTAGTGTTTTCAAGTCAAATAAGCTGATGTTATAGAGAAAGTTAACAACCAATTGAGGATATCGACATAAAATGTGAGGTAATGAGTCCATGACACATTTCAATTCAGTGGCCATGAAAATTTTAAGTTTTTGTAGGGTCAAAAAGAGGACAACCATTAGTTTTGATTGGGGAAAAGGATCAAAGGATGTAGTAGGAATCTAGAATCTGAAGCAAACAGATCAGTGCTTTATCCATTAGAATCAAATTTGATATAATTCAACAGACATAAAGAGACTTGATGCAAGTAAACATGAAACTAAAACTAAAATAGACATCACAAGAAAATCCAATTAGTTTATATATGTGGTAGGAGGCTCCTGCCTCAAACTATTTCATGAAAATCACATGAATTCATTAACAAGTTGAGAAAAATAGACACGACCATATACATGGATCATTGGTGAACTCAGTCACCCCTGTGTAATTATGGTGAAAGGACTAAAATTTATGAAATGTAAGAACCCATGGATAATAAATTATAACCGAACAATAAGAACCCATGAATAATGCATTATAACCGAACAACCACTTCTCATCATAGACTTTGGAGGATTCTTGAATCATATTGACATTGCATTGTATATTATTGATCATATTCTTTTATGATATGCCAAGTATAGCAATGTCCCACACCTAGATGCATTTCATTAACTCTGACAATGGTAAACTCTGTGTTGAATATATCTCATGTAAACCTTGAAGTGAGAAATCTTATGTTAATTTAGGTTGTAAATCCACTTTGATTTCATTAACAAGGCTATTGTCTTCCATGATTGGTGGTGAAGAAAAAGTAACACCTTGCCAAGAAATTTGTTAACCAAAGTTTCTAAATACCCATTCGAAGTGAAACTTTGATGACACTATAGACCCTGTTGAACTTCATCCAGCTACATGCATTCTATTTTTTGTTCTTTTAATAATTTAAAATCCTCAAATCTATTCTTTGTAGTCTTATTAAACCATTCTGAATAACGATCAAAATCGGGAGTCATCTATACAATATATTTTGAATGTGGGGTGGCATTTGTTCATCTTTACACATTGAAAGTGTTAATTTCTATAATCCAGCAACAGATTAATTACTCAAAAAATTCACAGAAAGAAATCTGATTTATAACAATTAATACACTAGATTAATTAAAAGCTAATAGCAGTGGAAGAAAAAATAAGAAGAAGCCAAACACAAATAGACAATAACACAGATATACCCAGGAAATCCAGAATGGGGAAAAACCTACAAATGTTGGATCTTCTATTCAGCCTAATAGCAAACTTTTCTTTCGAAAATACAATACAAGTTTGCTATAGAAATCTTACATATATAGAGCCTAGTTGCTTTACTTATCATGCAAGAAAAGAAAATTTCCTTGCATTCTTTGGCTTTAAATCACACATAAAATTACTCTTGGATTTATCCTATCCTCACAAATTCGAAAACATTCTATTAAAGAATAAAAAAATTGTTGTTGTTGAAAATCCAACTCGTGTTGCTTTAAAGCGACTCCACATCCCACCTTTCGAGCTGCACAAAAATCAACACTCCTTCTGAGTGAGGAAGGTGTTTTGTACAACACCCAACTTATCCTTGAAGTATTCAAACTTACTCTTCATCAAGGCCTTTGTCAGGATATCTGTGATTTGTCCATCCGTAGGAATGAATTTGAACTTCACTATCCCCTTCTCCACACAATCTCTGATGAAGTGGTACTTGATCTCAATGTGCTTTGACTTGTCATGAAACACTGGATTCTCAAAGAGTTTGATACAACTCTGATTATCACAGTAAATGACTATAGGATCTAGCTCTTGATCAAAGAGCCCAGCTAGAAGTTTTTGAAGCTAGATAGCCTCACATGTAGCCATACTGGCTGCCATATACTCGGCATCTACAGAGCTCAACGCAACTGAATTTTGTTTCTTGTTGTACCAAGAGACTGCTACTGATCCCAAACTGAAACTACACCCTAAAATGCTCTTCTAATTAGTTGTACTGCCTGACCAATCTGCATCAATAAACCCCTCGAGCTTCACTCCATTCTATTAAACATACTTCATCCCATAATCAACTTTTCCTCGGAGATGTCTCAAGACATGCTTCGTAGCTATCCAATTCACATGTTTAGGTTCCACCATAAACTGACTAAGTGAGTTCACTGCAAAACAAATGTCTAGCCTGGTGTTGACCAGATACATAAGAGAGCCTATCAACTATCTATATAAAGTTGGGTCCACTGCCTCTGATCTAGAAGCATCAATCTTCTTCCAATTGGTCACAAGTGGTGTTGACATGGGCTTACAGTTCTCCATCCTGAATCGCTTCAAGATATCAATTAAGTACTTCCCTTGTCCAAGGAATATCTCTCCCTCTTTCTACCACAACTCCAATCCCAAAAAGTAGTGCATCAACCCCAAGTCCTTCATCTCAAAATCTTCTGCAAGATCTTGCTTACAGTGTGCTATGAGCTCTTTTGACCCTGTGAGAAACAAGTGATCAACATGTAACACCAATATGAGAAGTTTTCCCTTCGCCTGAATAAAGTACATGTTCGGATCCACCTCACTCTTGATGAAGCCCATGCTTTGCAAGTAACTGTCAATACGTGAATACCACGTTTTGGGATCCTGCTTGAGTCCATACAGTGCTCTTTTTAACCTGCATACATGAGAATCCCTCTCATGTGCTTCAAATCCTTCTGGTTGCTCTATGTAAATCTCTTCCTCAATCACTCTGTTGAGGAAGGTTGTCTTTACATCCATTTGGTGAATCTTCCAACACATATGTGCTGCTACATAAATGATAGCTCTTATGGATGAGTACCTGGCTACTGGAGCAAAATTCTCATCATAGTCGACTCCTTCCTTCTGAGAAAACCCCTTAGCCACAAACTGAGCTTTGAACTTTTCCACACTACCATCTGCAGCATGCTTAATGTTATACAACCATCTCGAGCCCACCACAGACTTATCTTCTGGTCGTGTTACTACCTCCCACACACTATTCTTCATGATGGAAGAATACTCTTCTACCATAGCATCCCTCCATAATTGGTGTTGGGACGCCTCCTGAAAGCTGGAAGGCTCTACGTCAATTAATTCACTCATAAGTGCCACATACTCAAAATAACATCTAGGGACCTTTCTTTGTCTAACTGAATCTTGTGGATCACCAACATATTGGGCCTCTTTCAGTGTCTTCTCAGTTGCCATGTTTCTCCTCTTCTTGGTAATAGGTTGAGGAATTATTTGTTTCTCCTTCTGATCAGCCTACTCGCTCTGCTCTCCAGCTTGCATGACTAAATTTTGAGGAATTTGTGCTACCTCAACTGTAGATGATTGCTCCCCATTCATCAAGTTGCTAGACTTTTGAAGAGCCCTCTCTTCCTCGAACTTCACATCTCTATGAACCACTATTTTTTTGAGAGTAGGAATGTAATCCTGATAAGCCTTAGAAGTTTCATTGTACCCAACAACGATACCCTTCTCTATAGTAGGTTCCAACTTGGTTCTCTTCTCAACAAGAATGTGACAATACACAAGGAATCCAAAGATGTGAATGTGCCCCAGATATGGTTTCTTACCAATGAACGCCTCTTCTGGAGTCAATTTTTCCAACACTTTGTGAGGCCTCCTATTTTAAAAAAACACGGTTGTATTGCAATATTTTGCCCATAAGAACCAAGGCAAATCCTGATCATGAAGCATGGCCTTGGCTGCACCAACTATAGCCCTATTTTTCCATTCATCAACCCCATTTTGTTGAGGATTGTACAAAACTGTGAACTCTTTCTTGATACCTTCTTGAGCACACAAATCTTTGAAGGCATTCGAGGTATACTCGCCTCCATTATTAGACCTCAGTATCTTGATCTTCCTCCCTATTTGGTTCTGCACGAGACCCTCAAACTCTTTGAACCTACTAAAGACCTCATCTTTATTCTTCATGAAATATATCCACGTCTTCCTGGAGAAGTCATCAATGAAGGTAACATAATACTCATATCCATTCAAGGATGTTGTTGACATGAGCCCACACACATCTGAGTGTACAAGATCCAAAATCCCTTCTGATCTAGTGTCACTGCTTGGAAAATTGGTCTTGGCATATTTCCCAAGTGCACAACCTTTGCACTCATGCTTTTCTATCCTAATTTCAGGCAGCCCCGTCACTTTTTCCTTAAGAATATTAAGTGCTCCATGGTAAAGATGAGCCATCCTCCGGTGCCACAATTCTCCTATCCTTCTACAACTACTTACCAATGCATGTGCTAGCTCAAATTGTAACTGAAACAAGTTGTCATGCCTGACTCCAATCACTTTTACAACCTTGGAATCCTTGGGATGAATATAGACTTTTCCCCTTTCAAAGGTCATGATGTAACCCTTGTCTTCCAAAATAGAAACTAAGATTAAATTCTTTGTCATGCCAGGAACATACAACACATCCTCCACCAACAAAGGTTTTCCAAACTCCCTCTGAAACTTGACGATGCCAATACCAGTTGCATGGTACTTGGAATTGTCTTCGAGCTCAATATAGAAATCCAGCTTCTTCTCCTCCAACTTTATGAAACATTCTCTCAATCTCGTCATGTGGCAAGAATCCCCACTATCAATATACCATACCCTCTTGGCAACTAAATTTGAGAGACAGGCAATGAGTGAAAACTCATTCTCAAATCGTGATGCAAACTCATCCACCTTTGTTATAGCAGCAACTTGCTTGTTCTGCTTGTCCTTATTTTTCTTATTCAGACATTGACTAGCATAGTGACCCATCTAATGGGAAGCAAAAACATTTTATCTTTCTCATATTTTTCTTCTTTCCACTCTTGGAAGAAAAACCTTTTGTTCGCCCTTTATTAGACTTTTGCTTACCCTTGCTTGCAAGAGCAAGATTTTCTTCGTCTTGACCCTTCTTCATCTGATGAGCACCTTCATGCATCTCCTCTTGAATAAAATCATCCCAAAGCCTCGCCCAATCAAGTAGCCTATCTCTACCGACAACACACTTGACAAACACTTCCTAGTGCTTCGAAAAATCATTCAAGGCTATGTTGGAGTGAAAAAGACACTGAGGGGGGGCGGGGGGGGGGGAGTGAATCAATGTCATGATCCAATTTAACAATCTTTAGAAAATGAAACAAAACTGAATTATACTCTCAATATTTCAATGATTAAATCATCCATAAATTGAATGCAACCATTGAGAACTAAAATGAGAAGTGTAATAGCAAAACAATGAACAATACAACATTCTCATAGTAAAGCAGTGAAACCACAAATGAACAAAGAGACACAATATTTGTTGAGTGGAAAACCCTCCTGAGGTAGAAAAACCACTCCTGAAAATGTTGCCTTTCAGGCTCTTATTTGAAATCCACTGTAAACAATGCCTTATAGGCTAATTTTTGAGCACCAACTCAAGGAGAACCAACCCCTCATTTTGAAACACCAATTTCAAGGAGCACCAACCCCTTTTTAGATTATTGAATAACAATAACGTAGAGGATCTCTCTATTTTTCTTCTAACTCACAAGATCCTCTCAATTAAATACCCCTAATATCCTCAAGGTTCTCAATTGAACCTTTAAAATACTAGACATATTCAAGCATCAAGACTTCTCACTCTACATTCTATTTCTTCATAATTTCTATTACAGAATTATCACATATGTCTCTCAGGAATAGACAATACAAAACTATATCAACCACCATGTGTTACATACTTATTTCAAAAGCACATATATTCTTTTGAATCTTCCTCTGAGGTTTTCTCAGGAAAGACAAAGTGTCATTATTTTTTTTGTTCTTAGTACCCCTGAAAAACAATAGAATCTGCACCAATAATATCATCTATTACCAAAATACAAAACGTATTCACCAATAATATCACTTTCATTGTTCAAAGTAGATTGATAGAACAATAATACCCTTATTCATCTGTTCAAAAGAACCTCCAATAAAATTAATGATAGGTGGAGGAAAAATCAGAGAGAGGAACTATATGTTTCCCATAACCTTTTACAAGCTGAAAAACACAAAAGAATATCATTGCAAGGGTCTGAAAGAGATTTGTAATCGAACCCAATAACCAAGAATAATTAGCCCTTTAAGAATAATAATAATAATAATAATAATAGAGCAGAATAAAGAGCATCTTTTTCTTTTGTAACTGAAGAGTAGATAGTCATTTTTCTGTTTTTATTTTTGTATCTTTTTCTTTTGTAATTGATACTGAATGCAATGACATGAGGAACATGGCTATAGAAAAACAAATGGAGATGATAAATTTTCAACATATGCTACAAACCCTTTTAACTTTCCAGATTTGAGTAGAAGAACCAATAATTTCTTTCTATTATGGCATTAAACAAGTAAAGAAAATTACTGTATAATGCTGCAAATCAATCAATGAAAATACTCGATGGTTTTGAAAAGTGCCCAACTGGAGAAACCAACGAATCTCTTCCTCTTTCGAGCCCTCACCCAATGAGAAATGATAGACCAAGCAATAATGCATAACATAGCTCATTCAGTGAGCTCAAAACTTCTATCATTTTGGTTGCATTAAGTAATTATCACAGTAGGAGCAATTACACATTTGTCATGGCAACGGCTGAAGCTAGGGTTTCAACCCTTAACAAAATGAAAAGCAAAAATTGACTTTGCCCTAAATTTCTTTCATTTCCATTCGATTCCTTTATCACAATTAATAAAACACTGAGGTCCAAAATGACTTAAATCATGAGATATAAAAATATCATAATGAATACAAATCCATTGTCAAAGACTTTTGGAGGCCGACACAATAATCACTTAGATTATTGAATCCTATTTGTTGATTTAACATTACCAATTGAAAGACTTTAATCCATGTCAAAAGATTTCAAAATGTGGACAATATCATTACCTTTATGATGTTGGCCATGATGTCAAGGCCCGTGCAATGGAGTCTCCTTTGAAAACCATATATATTGTTAAGAATCCAATGACACAAGTATAATGTCATTTTATATGTCAAGATAAAAAATATTAATTTCATACCAAACCAATAAGCTAAGGATTTCATAATCAACATACTCATTCACATTAAAATGTGATAGTCAAGACCAAACAATATGAAGTGCTATGCTCCTGAACCTGTCAAAGATGTTGTGATCAACTATCAAACAATAATAATGTTGCTCGATACCAAATCACTTTACGAAGGGATTGATCATAATGAAACAGTGTCATAACATGTATGCTTTGTGCAAACATAAAATGTGCCACACAAATATCATGTGAAGAAAACTTACAATAAATCAAGCTGAATGTATCACAATCTAAAAATGATCTCCTTTCTTATAGCAAAGCCACAATCAATGTGTCATAACCATTGATACCAAGGAAATAAAAACATGCCAAGATCAACGTGATAAGTATCAATGAAGCCAAACTCAAATTGATAATGAGCAATTGAAAGAATATACCTATGACATGTAATAAAGAAGGGCCATCAAAATGAAACCATCTCTACCATGATCAACCTAAGTAACCATGCCATACACATGTGGTCAACATTGTCAGTCCCAAAAAATTTATAACAACAAAGATCTTAATCAAAGAGTTGTAACTGTAAATCATTTTTTCAACATCCATCAAGCATCAACATCCACACATATATTCTCATATCAGAAAACCAACCACTTTTGACATCAAGGAAAAACCACAAAATAATTGAAAGCCAACAGGATATACACACCAATCATCTTCATCAATCGTCTCTCCAACAGTAGCCAACTCACCTGACCTATGTCAGCTTGGACAAGTAAGAGGTCACACTCTCACCTTTAGCATCATCTTACAACTTTGATAAAGTCTTGTGAGTGTATCCCACATCTCCTTGGCAGTGTCTTTCCCTGATAAATGAGGAATTAAATGATCTCTTACTCTATCCAGGATAATCCTTTGAGCCTTGGCCTCTTTGACTTCATGTGAATCTAAGGGAACAGGATCATTTGTTGACGATGTCACTTCTATACTAGCATAGATCCGCAGCGTGTTCTCCTTGAGAACATCTGTAATCTGAACCTTCCATTGCAAGAAGTTAGATACACCCTCAAGCCTGTCCTCGTATCGAACACTGGTTGCCATAGCCACGAAAGAAATTGGAGATGAAAAATCTGAAGAAAAAAAATATATTGAAATTTGCATCACAAATCTTGGCTTTGTATTCAGAGTTTAGAGCTTTGATACCATGTTAATTTCTATAGCTCAGCAATAGATTAATTGCTCAATAAAATCACATAAATAAATCTAATTTATAACACATTGGGTTAATTAAAAGCTAATAATAGTGGAAGCAAAAATAACAAGAAGCCAAACACAAATATACAATAACACATATATACCCAGGAAACCCAAGAATGGGGAAAAACCTGCAAATGTTGGGTCTTCTATTCAGCCTAACAACAAACTTTTCTTTCAAAAATACAATACAAGTTTCCTTGCATTCTTTGGCTTTACACACATAAAATCACTCTTGGATTTATCCTATCCTCACAAACTCGAAAACAGTCTATTAAAGAATAAAAAGATTGATATTGCTGAAAATCCAACTCAAGTTGCTTCGATTCCACATCCCACCTTTCAAGCTACACAAAAATCAACATAAATTACTTGCATTTTTTTATTGACCCATTTAATGCTCACAATTTTGGTTGTATCCTCTTCAAAACTAAGACCTTTTCCTCATCTATTATTGTCAATACTATGCATACCACATTCTTCAATATCTTTATTCACTTTATGTGTTCTGAATATTTCATTCATACTAATAATTGGGCATTTATAAGTGTTTTAAAAAATATGTATGCGATCTTCTTCTTTATCCATTTTTCTTCTTATTAATAAATCCAACATTTAAAGAAATAGAACATCATTATGAAGGAACACTAAAAATTTCTATAGTAAGAACTTTTAATAAATTCTATTTAAATAAGGAAGACTAAAGATTTCCAAAGTAAGAAATTTTAATAATTAATTCTATCTATTTTTTTGTGTTATCACACCTTTAGCCTCTTCATATTTTGATTGTCTATGTGAAACAAGAACAATTGATGATGAGCACATGAGATATATTTTATGACCAAAAAAAATAAGGGTGCAATCATTGCTAACCTTTCCATGATCATGTATTGTGTGTATATGCACCGAGACAAAAGTTTTATCTAATCCATTTTTCATATATTTTAGCCACTTTATTATAAGAAAAATTTTCATATAATTGTTTACATTCCATTTTTTTTTGAATTAGTATTAGTTTTCTCATCATACAAATGATATGTCTCAACATTGAATTTTCCATGTACTCCTATTGCCTCAGTAACACATGTTCCTTTAAATGTATGGTTCTTCTCCAACACAAGGTTTTCTTCCTCAATGTGGTAGGAATCATCATGGCCACAAGTGAGAATAAAAGTCTCTTTTCCACCTCTTTGTTCAATATTTTGAAGTATTTGAAGCAAATAAGGTTCTATTTCATTGGAGTAGAATCGCATGTCACCATTAAATCTTTTCAAAAACTACACTTATGTGGGGTCATCAATAATCTTATTTTTTTGAGAAGTAGGTACAAAAGAATTGTGATTTTCTTCATCATCATTGTCACTATTTGATTCAATTATCAATTTAAAATATTCTAGATTATATCTTTTTATATCTTGATACCAATCCATTATTCCAAGTTCTTTCTTCAAATGGAGTTTCCGACCTCCAATCTAGGGGAGGTACCTTTAGATTTCTAGAAATTCTAATTTTTTTAGTAAAAATATTTATCCATATAATATTTCACTAAAATCAACATGGCTTTCCCAATGGATGGAGAAAAATATTTACCATAGTTGGAGAGATTGCCATTGTATTGGTGATCTTCCTTTGAATTTAAGAGGGGGAACTTCCTCATATGATGGGGGGGTTTTTTTGCATGCTTTAATCAAGAAGCACAAAAGGACACTAAAAGTGAATACTAGAGAAATCTTAGAAAAAAATGTAAGAAAAATATCTATATATTACTTGAGAAGAAGTAGAAAATGAAAGGAAGATGGAATTTTAGCTATTTTCCTTTCCACATATGATTATAAGTGAGGAAATGTTACACATCCAACATATGAAGAACATGTAACCAATGAAGAATACATTGACACAAAGTTCAAGGATATTCCTCTAACTCCTACAACTTAGAATACAAAGATTATAGTAAATTTATAAAGCATCCAACATATAAGAAAAGTGTGAAGAATGATAACAAATTTAACATATGAAAAAACTATAATCTATGAATAACAAATTGACACATAAATCTAAAATATTCTTTCAATTATTCAAGGGTCTAAGAGAACAAAGACTCCTAACAATATTTGTAAATTAGATGTGTTGGGAAAGACTCCAAGTTTTTACCCTATAATGATTTTCTCACCCACCTACAATGATATGACTTTATTATATGTATAAAAAGGTAGTTACATCCTTGTAACTATTTTCCTTTTACACTTTTGGGAGTTTACTTTTAGAAATAAAATACAATCAAATCCCTAAAAACTTCTCAAAAATATTTATTACAAAGATAAGGATGATAATTTTATAATAAATCATAAGTCTTCACTATAAATTTGGCAGGTGCATGGCTATCAGAGCACTTGATGGAATATTTTGCATGAGTTGGGTAGAAATTGGCACTATAGTAGACTTGGAGCTTAGTAGCTAACTCCATTCCTTTTCAAATACTAATGCTAGACTTCTTCACATTGTAATTCCTCTATATCAATTGAAACTTATCTACTTTATTAGAAAGAATAACAACAAAGACACGAGAGGAACTTGATTTATTATGATAAAAAAAAGTTTGTCGTTAAAATCACAAGTAAATTACATAATTAGAATTTTTATTTATTCTCTTCACTACCTTAGATAGGAAGAGAGTTAATGTATCAATGAAGACCTTCCCAACACCATAATTATGAAGATGAAATAACTATTATAACTATCCTTTGAGGGTTGTCAAATTTTCTCATCTATCACCTAGTCCTTCACTCCTAGGTGTCTTCACAAAAAAGTTATTAATAGGAGACACCTTGATATGAAAAATATGATAGACAGTGTTATCATTTTTACGAGAATTCTTGGATTGATCTCATTGATATTTTCCTCAATTTTTATAGTTGTAGGTGACACTAAATTGGTTGGATAGGACACAAGATCCACTAGAGGAGTTGATACAACATATTCCTACAATGGCACTAATCTTCTATGTGTAGAACCATCTAAGAAAATCAAAGGCACTAAAAACATTCCTAGTGGTACCCTCATCCATTGGATAGTTCTTATCTCTCATATAGCTTCTAGGTTTTCACTATAAGTTAGGCCACCACAATCAAGTTATCCCCTCATATTTTCAATAGTATTTCCATTACTTTTGAGTGATGGTAGAATTGATATGTCAAGTTCTTTCCTTGCTTATCTAAGAGATGAATGAAACCAACACTAGTTTAGGTTATTTTAGCTTCATCTAGAAACCATTGGCATCTCGTTCAACTAGATATCTCAAGTAACTATATAATTTTATGTTGAAATTAATTTTGTTGTTGCTAATTTGGTCACTATATGGGAAAATGATAGCTCAAAATAAATGCAATAGAAAACCTATATTCCTCCTTGACAAGTTGTCATATACTACAATTAAATAAAATCTAGTACTATAGTAGAAATCCTTCTTTTATACTCAATCCCTAACAATAAAGATCAAACACATGATTTTAGTTGGTTTGTTGCAATAACCTCCTCAAATACATTTCCACAAGTTTGCCAAAAATACTTTCTTTTATCAATAGGGATTCTACAAGCTTAAAATCAACACTTGTTGACTGTACCCAATATAAAATCTTTCAATAGATCCAAGATATCAAGGAGCCTTCTCACCTTTCTCAATTGAAAGAATACCCTAGGGAAATTTTACTACAAGATCCACTATATTCATTGTATCATCTAATCAAGACAATCAATTCCTAATTAAACCTAGTGTAGCTAAGGCTCACACATAACTCACTGAATAAACTATCCACTAATCAAGTAGCCAATTTTTTTTATGTTGCTACTTCATTTATATGTCAACCTAGAGGGATGTATCTTTTGGCATGGTGTTAGTACTATATGGACAACATTATATTTCTAGGGGTTTGAGACTCTATTGTTGTGTATAGGTGAAGAAATAAAGCTTATAAAATAAGAAAGTAAATGTTGCTACAAAAAAATGAAATCTATTATATATATGGAAAGCTCTTTAAATTCAAACTAGATATTTGGGAGTTTCTGAATGGCATTGGCTTTTGCGTGGGTGTGCAAGCCCGTGGCCTCATAGGCATGACCTGGATGTTGTTGTCTGCTCGTGCATGCCTATTCGGGGGTTGTGGGTGGAGTGAAGCAGTTGTGGTGCTTTGTGGGTGGGGCTTCTTGGCTTTCGGGGCTATTGTTTTTGCTGTGTGGGAGTTAGGGGGTGCTTGGTGAGGTGGGATTGTGTGGTGTCAGGGTGTTCGGGGTGGTGGGGTTGTGTGGTGTGAGGGAAGTGGGTGGGGGCTTCGGTGTGGGTTTGGAGGGGGTGGCTTGGTGTGGGTTGGGTTTTGGGGTTGGTGTGGAGGGATGGCTGACGTGTCCAAAAGTCTAGTGCTTGGTGGGTCAAAGCCATCTCAGACCTTTTTGGTTGCCATGCATGCTCAAAAGTCGGATTCATCTTTTGTGGGTGAGAGCTCGAAGCTCAAGAAAGTGAATGGGTGCTTGTCGCGGAGTCACGATCGCCCTGTTCTAGTTATATCTCTTGAGTCGATTCAAGAGGACATTGCTTATTGGAGCCAACATGTTCTGATTTGTAGATCTTCTAGTGGCTGTGAATGGTTAATTTTTGGTTGATTTCTCTTGCATCTCGGATTGCAACCATGTTTTTGAGGGAGGGTCGTATTTTTACAATCATGTGGGCTTGTTTATTAAACCCTGGCATGGAGGTTTTAATGTAATAGAGGATCTTCCTACATGAGTTCCTATTTGGGTTTGTCTTCCATGGCTGCCATTGGAGTTCTAGCGAGAGGATATTCTGCATCTGATTGTTGCTTTGTTGGGAAAGTCGGCTGCCATCACTCAGAATACTCTAGATAAAAAGGTATTCTCCTATGCTCGCATTTGTGTTGAAATTGATTTAAATAACCCTTTATCGGATTCGCTAGAGATTTGTATTGGCTCTGCCTCGTGGATTCAATCATTGGATTATGAGTCACTTCCCTTTCGCTACCTTTTTTTTCACGAGTATGGACACCTTCAGTGCTAGTGTCCTCGAGCACCCAAAGCGGCAAGGGTTTCTTCGCCACCTTATTTTGGGCCTTCGGTGGAGAAGGGGGATAAAGGCAAGGCGTCGGTGGTTGAGGGTGGGCTTGATAAGGATGGCTTTATTCCTGTTAAGTAGAGAAATAAAGGGAGAGGTCAGAAGTGAACCTATAAGGATGGACAAAGTGATCAAGGTTTTAAACGGTTTGAGGTCCTGGATAATCAGGCTTTGGAGGAAGGGATCCCTGTTAAGCTTCATTCTGGGGCAACTGGTATGGATGTTGGTTTGGATTCAGGGATGGAGCAAGCAATTGTTGTTCATAATATCTCTCTGGTATTGGAGCAGGGAATTTTGAAGCCTCCTGGGGATGCAACAGATGGGCAGGATGATATTGTTCTAGCAGATTTAGGTAAGGCAGTGTTCTATGCATGTAAAGGTCGGGGAGCATCTCCTGCTTTGGGGGTTCAGCAACGCCCTCTCAAGAAGGGGAATTTTGATAATTCTTTGAAAGCTGGTCGTAAGAAGGATGTAGACAAGCTTAAATCTGTTGGGGATTTGTTGGTGGAATTTGGGTCAGTTAAAAACCTTGAGGCCCACTTCTCTAAACCTTCCTCATGATTACTCTCTCATGGAATGCAAGGGGGTTGAATAGCTCCCCCCGTCAAAAGGCTATTCAATATTTGATTGTTGTTCAGGCTCCAGATATTTTTTGTGTTCAGGAAACCAAGCTCCAGGTGGATCTTATGGTCCACTATGCTCCTCGTATTTGGTCTTTCGACCAATGTCAGTGTATTGGATCTAGGGGAACCTCTGGGGGTTTGGCTCTTTTCTGGAATCCTCGTAAGATTGTTCCTCGTTGGTGGATTTCAAGCCAATCTTCTATTTTGGTGGTGGCTTCGGTTTTGGAATTTGGTGAGACTATTTTGGTTATTAATGTTTATGCCCCGATTGATATTCGGGGTAAAATCCAGCTTTGGGCCCATATTAGGTATGTGAGGTCTTGTGCACCCTTTTTGCCTTGGATCCTTGCTTGCGATTTCAATGCGGTGATGAGTTTGGAGGAGAAAAGGGGAGGGTTGCCTAGGCTTGGTCCTGCTTCAGATCTATTTCAGAGTAATGTGGACTCTCTGGCTTTGGTGGATTTTAAACCCTCTAACGGTATATTCACTTGGAATAATAGACGGAGCGGATCTGAAGTGATCTCCCAAAGGCTAGATCGTTTCTTTGTCTCTTGCTCTTGGGTTAGAGGTATCTTGGTCATTTGCTCTGAGATTCTTGATTGGTGTGGCTCTGCTCATTGGCCAATTAAGCTTTCGACTTCTACTTTCCCACATCCAAAGAATCCCCCTTTCAAATTTCAGCTTATGTGGCTACATGATTCGTCTTTGGGTGATCTTGTCGCTCAGTGGTGGCGAGATGGCACCCCGACGTATGGAACTGCTATGTATTCTCTGGTTAATAAGCTACAATATGTTAAGTATCATCTCAAGCGATGGAATAGGTCTTGTTTTGGTAATTTTCGGGCCAAGAAAAGAGAAGCGCAAGATCACCTTGTTGTCATTACTCACCAGATTCGCAATTTGGGTTTCTCGGAGGTGCTTGGACATGATGAGGCCTAGGCTCTGAAGTTGGTGGAGGAGTGGGAGCTTCGTGAAGAGATTTTTTGGAAACAAAAGGCTAGGATTGGTTGGCTTCAAGAGGGTGACAAGAATACTGATTTTTTCATCATTCGGTTTAGGCTCGTCGGAATAAGTGTTTTATTTCCTCTCTTGTTAACTCAGAGGGTCTTTCGATCTCTTCGCATCAGGAATTGCCTAGAGAGGCTCGCCAGTTCTACTCTGATCTATTCACTGAGGATTCACTTCTAGCTGAGGTGGATGAGAACATGGTGCTTGATTGCATTCCCTCCTTAATTTCTAATGAGGCAAATGCTTCTCTTATCCGCCAAGTGACTTTGTCTGAAGTAGAGGAGGTAGTGTTTGGGATGAATAAGGGGAAAGCCCCTGGCCCTGATGGTTTCCCAATTGAGTTTTTCCAGGAGTTATGGGATATTGTGAAGCTAGATTTATTGGAGGTGGTTCATGAATCTCTTCATAGTAAGCAGATGCTTCGTGCCCTGAATGCCACTTTTCTGGTTCTCATTCCCAAGAAGGAAGGTGCTGACAGGCTTGACCTCTTTAGACCTATTGCGCTCTGTAATTTGGTGTACAAGATTATTACGAAGTTGATTGCTGAGAGGCTTAAATCTTGTTTTCCTATGATCATTTCTGAGGAGCAAGGTGGCTTTGTGGCTAGTCGTCAAATTTTGGATGGGGTGGTGATTGCGTCTGAAGTTATTCATTCCATGGCAACCTCGCAAGATAGGTCTATGTTTATTAAGCTGGATATGGCCAAAGCTTATGACCGCGTTAAATGGAGTTTTCTTCAGAAGATTCTATTGGCCTTTGGCTTTGCCTTTGATTGGGTGAGCTGGATTTTTAGCTGTGTGACCTCTTCTTCCTTTTCAGTTATTGTGAACAAGGAACTGTCTGAACTATTTGGGGCTTCTAGGGGCCTTCATCAGGGAGATCCACTCTCTCCTTATTTTTTTATTATTATGGCAGAGGGGCTAGGCTTCTTAAGTCTCAGGTTTCGCAGGTTTGATTCAGGGGGGTAGCCTTCTCATCTCCAATTTATGGATGACACCTCACTTATGGGTCTGGCTCGTATTAGGGAGGTTGAGTCCTGCAGGGCAGCTTTGGACAGCTACCTTTTGGCTTTGAGCCAGAAATTCAATGAGCAGAAGTCTTCTATATTATTTTTTAATACTCCTCAAGCTATTCAGCGAAGGATTGTTGCTATTCTTTGGTTCCAAATTGGGTCTCTACCCTTTGTCTACTTGGGTATTCCTCTTAGTGTTGGTCATCAACCTAGATCCTCTTGGTAGTTGTTGCTTGATAAGCTTAGGCGAAAGGTTACTCATTAGACCCATCGTTGGCTGTCTACTACTGCTAGAGTGACTCTTCTTAAGTCTGTCGTCCAAGCCCTTCCCATCTATAGGTGCTTTGTTCAAGTGGCTCCTATATATTTCCTCAAGGAATTTGATGCTCTTTCTCGTCAATTATTGTGGAGCGGTAATCTGTTGTCTTCAAAGTGGAGCCTTGTTAAGTGGGATTTCATGTGTAGGCCAAAGCAGGAGGGTGGTCTTGGTTTATGCTCTGCTATTCTGAATGGGAAAGCTCTTTCTGCCAAGCTTTATTGGCGCTGGTGTACTAATCAGCATCAATTATGGGCTTGTATTCTCAACTATAAATATCTTCATGGTGTTGCTTCTTTTGAAGTTCCTCGCTATCCTCTGGAAGGGAGTGGTTATATGATTTGGCATACTTTGAAATTGGGAGCTCAATTGATTAAGGGTGCGCTTTTTTGGATCTGCCATTTGGGGTCACAGGCTCTTTTTTGGACTAACTCTTGGGATGGTCACCCTCCGATTCTTTCTTCCTTTCCTCACCTCCAACCCCTTTGTGATGTTTTTATTGCAGCTGACTGGGTTACTGTGGAGCAGCATGGTGATTTGGCTATAAGTTTTCATTGGAAGCAGCTTTCGAAGTGGCCTCCTGGTGGATCTCAGGGAGATAGGCATGAGATTTTCCTACTTCTAGCTTCCCACGCTTGTAACTCTTTGAGGGGACCTGATGTCCTGGCTTGGGATGGTTCGGAGTTGTCTGGAAAGTACTCGGTGGCGGTTGGCTATAAGCAGTTAGGTAGGCAGTTGTTTGGGGATATGGAGGTTCCTTGGTGGAAGCAAGTTTGGCACAAGTTGTCCTGGCCCAAGTGCAACTTCTTTATGTGGTTAGTGGCTCAAAACTGGTGTCTTACTTGGGATAAATTATGTAAGTATGGTTTCCATGGCCCCTCTATGTGCGTTTTGTGTCATGGCTGGGAAGAAAGTGTTTCCTATCTTTTCTCCCAATGTTCCTATTCTAGAGATATTTGGCATCGCTGGTGGGGAGTGTGGAATATGGCATGCTGGCATGCTTCCTCTTTTCCAAAATTCGGGGTAAGGTGGGGTAGGGCCCCTGCTTCTACCTCCTTTCTTCAGGTTGCTTGGGCTCTTGGGCCATCCTTTATTATCTGGAACTTTTGGTTGGAGAGGAATAGGCAGATTTTTCAGGATTCATTGTTGCAGGCCCCTCACCTATGGTGGAAAATTCTTCACTCTTTAGGGGAAACTATTGCAGCTAAGTGTGATATGACTGTGCTGGTGGACCCTCGTGATGTTGGTTATTGTAAGTGTCTTCATCTTCCTCCTCTGTAAAAGCAGATCATGCGCAATAGATGTAGACATCCTAGCCCGAAGGTGAATAGGGAGGGAAGATGTACCCCTCCTCCTCATGGAATCCTAAAAATTAACTCAAATGGCTCTTCTCGTGGAAATCTGGGTCATGTTGGCATTGGGGGTGTTGGCAGGGATAGCTCTGGAGTGGTTCAATTTATCTTCTCTATGTATAAGGGTCTTCATACTAATAATCTTATGGAGGCTCAGGCCATTTTGGTGGCTTTGGATCGGGGCAGTCATTTGGGATGGTGAAGGATCATATGTGAGTCTGACTCACAAGTTGTGGTGAACTTACTGAAAAGGCAGTTTTTGGATGATTTGAGTTGGCAACTGGCTTTGATTGCTGAACAAATTCTCACTCTTTGTGCTTCTCGGGAGTATATTATGTTCACCCATATTCCTCATGAATGGAATGGGGTTTCTGATTTTTCTCATCAATTGGATCACTTGGTTGAACTTGATAGGGTCATTTAATGCTCTTGCTTTGTAAGGTTTTCTTGATTTAATAAAAAAATTACCCCTCCTTGATGTTAAAAAAACTAGATATTTTAAAACAATAGAAGTTGTAGGTTGATGTAAATGTTAGAAGTTTCTAGACTTCGCTAAGATACTACAATGAAATATGCTTTTAAATTGAAAATACAAAAATCCACACTGATCAAGATAGAGACCCATTTGCATTCCATCTCAAGTGGGCATTTGCTTGGATAAAAATGTTTCTTTCTCTCTTCCTCTAAATAGACTACTAACTAAATTCCAATGCTTATAACACTCATGACATATTGGAGATGGAATATATCATAGAACAAATATTTAATTTTGTATTAACTAAAAAAAAATTATTACATTCATATATGCTTCTATATACACTAATAGTTGTATCATTATATATTGCATTGTTATATCTCTATTATTCCTATCCATTGTCTTTAATCTACTATTTAACTATTGCTACATCCATCTTACTACTCTCAAACATGCAAGAGGAGAATTTATCTACTTAGAAATAATAATAACATTAGGAAATTGACTCTCAAATAGGTAGGAATAACATTCCCATTGGGATAATACAACATGCTCATAAGTTGAAGTTTGTTGAGAAAAATAAGGATGGATGGATTAAGCCATTCAAATTCATGTAGGATCCATCTATCCATTTGAAGATTCAACACTTTATATCTATACAGGAACTCTTCATCCCTTGAATTTATATAGGTGGATTATCATCATAGCTACATGTATAATATAGTCACAACTATAGGTATGCTACAATCATAGCTTTAGAAAAGATATATCCATGGCTATAGGTTTAAAATCTTAATTATTGTAGATAGTGATTAATTTCATTAAAATCTATTTTCTTCACCTTAAATATTCATAAACATTCTAGTTATTATAAATAAAATGAGAAATTTTACATTATTCTATAAATAATTAGATTTAATATATAACCATTTAATAAACAACATACATTTTAAAACTACTGTTTTATCAAAGTACTAAGAAACAAAGGATGTTAAAAGGATGTGAATGCTTAGGAAATGCAAATAAAAATAGAGAAAACGAGCATCTAATGAAATAAATACTAAGGCTAATCGCAACTGCCATATTAATATGTTTCTTGAACCCAAGCAACTAAGGTCTATAATTGTACATCAAATAAAGTGGTCTCAATTTGATTGGCTCAATAGACCTTTCACATTATTGAAGGCATAACCCTTCTTGGCCTTCAATTGTATCACACCTCATATCTTCTTCTATCTCAGCATATACTTTGTTACCTTTCCAGATGGAAATAGAAAACTAGAACATATGTTGATAGAAGGCTAATGGAAGTCAACATAGGTGGTGCCTTCCAACTAAGGGTGTGTCCCATGAGGGGGGCTTCAAGATCCATTTTGAAGGATTAGGTGGTCCCATGAAGCAAAAATAATTTTTTTATAGGATTAATTAGAATCTTTTCCTCGACAATAACAACCCCTACATTTTAGTTCAAAAATTTAAGAGGGTGCAAATGAGGTGGGCTTGAAAATTGCCCCTCCAGCTTAGGCTTTTATTTGTCACTTGTCAATCATATGAAGTTTCTAAATTCCCACCAATTAATTTTATTTTATTTTTATATTTATTTACTCTCTTGAATTGAATATGCAAAATAATAAAACTCACGAGACCACCAACTTTCATAAATTTAGGAGCTTAAATTACACTACAAAATTCATGGGACCACCCACCTTAAAATAATCCTAAAAAATCTCAGCAACACCCATTGGATTTTTGTAGGAAGCCCTCCTCCAATGGACAACACCCTAAGTCTATGTATCTTTTTGTATCCTACTTATTAAGTTGCCCTATAATTGTACATAGAGTGTGATTATTTTATCTACAATTTAGGTGTAAGTTCGATCCACTTCTATTTGTTGTAACCAAATGATGCATGCCCAATCTAAGGTGTTATATCTACCTACTAATTTTTCACAATAAATTGATCACACTAAATATTTCCTACTATTACAAGTTTACTCATCAATTGTATCTAATAATTTGTAATGTCTTCCATATTCTTAGCTTATCCTCTAAACTTTAGAGGAATGAGTTTTTTCAATGTGTATTTTATTTTTTCCCTTTTTATTTTCTCATTTCTCATAAAATAATATAATTATTCTAGCTCCACATCCTTTACATAAAAAATAGGGTTATCTAAGTTATGAAGGTAAAATTCAGATAGTTGGTTTTACAACCAACTTGTGCTTGTTTGATAAGATTTAAAGAATAACTTAGATATCACAATAAATATTCATGAATTTAGAATTTTTCATTATTATTTTAACTAAATAGCATAAAATATTATAGCAGAGCAACAATCCATCATTTGAATAGTATCTTGAGCCATTTTCTCAACCTTTTCTTTGAACCTATTTATTTCATCTTTATTTTTCAACTATTTTTTAATTGTTACCTCCAACTCCTTTTCTTTGGCTCATGTGTTCTTCATAATATGAATGGACCTTTCCTTTTTCTATAGTAATTTCTCAATATTGGTCCCATCCATCTAGGTTAATTTTATTTTGCATTGCTCATAATCATAAATTTCACAAAATGATTGAGCATTATTTTCTTGAATACCTGAGACATCGGCTAACAACTTGGTTGTTAGCTAATGCACTAATTTTCCTTTTATGCACTCTATCTCCTCCTCTACCATTTATTATAGATTATTGGGTTCACTTATTTTATTTTCATACTCTCAAAATTGTGCCTCCAATTGTAAAATATTCCTCAAGGTCGTCTACAACCTTGTGTTTTCATCCATTGTTGTAGGGAATTTTTATTCTTTATAATTTTGTATTCAAGCTCTAAAGGAGGGGAAAACTTTGCATCCAACTAGAAACCAAAACTATTGAATTTTATTTATTCCTCACTTATTCTATGAATAAAATATCCTTCTCTCAAAAGATAAATCACTTTCAATCAAGACAACTTAAGTAGTTGGTTTTAAAGTACTTGATCTCAATTTATTTTCCCTAATATGTGAGAGTCAATTTTGGAAGTTTACATATTGAACCCACTTTTTATTTATCTTTTATAAGTCTAGAGGAATAAGGGGTTTCAACAACCACTAGCATTGCTTGATGTGTGAAGTGTGAGATTGCATGTTCTTCATGTGTAGTTGCATGCACACAGTGTGAGGCTACATGTGCAAAGTGTAGAGGACTTAGCTATGTGGTTGCATGCTCATATCCTCCTTATCCTAGCTTCTTATTTCCTTAATGTTGTCTTCCACTCAATCTTCTGTCATAAGGTCCTTGCCTTATGTTTTCTCATCCTCTAATATTATTTATTGTAAAAAATTATTCCATAAAACCTCAAGGAACTATTCATTCAAGTTTTTTCTTGATAATTAATTGAATTAGACAATGGTTTGAGAGAGCATTAGGCCTTCCTTTTTGGTATTATTTTTCCATTATCCTTAGTAAATTGAGAATTTTTTGGAACATTCACCAAATTTTTATGTCAAAAGTAGTTTAGAAGTTTAAAATACATTATATAAATTATTTACATGTGATTTATTTGATGATTCGTGTATCCACTTCAACCCAAAATAATGATGTATCCTCTTGGATTCTTGTTATGAATGCTAAAGCTATTCACTAGACAGTGTAAATTCATTTATGGTCACAAGTGCATCATCTCTCTCTATCCACTACTCACCTACTATGGTAAAACCTAATATTTTACCATTATTCCTTTGCAAATGGTCACTCAAAGCCCCTTAACCATTACCACATAATTATTTAATGTCCTTGCAAATTCATGGGCAAGTTCTTCATTATGCCCTTTTAGTCTCTACAGATAATCCATCCACATTACCTACTTGAAGATATGAAATCATGTTTGATCATTCAATATTATTGTATGGTCAATAGGCTCCATTTGAATGATACCAATTTCCATGGAATGTTAGAGAATTGTAGCAAGGGTCTTTTAGAAAAAAATTCTCAAGCCACATGTAGTCCTATAACAAGTTTTGCATTAACTACCTATATCTATTGTAGCAAATGTTTTCTGAAAATGGCTCATAATCCTTTAGAAGAGACATTTAAAGATGATCATATTTTAAAAAATGGTAGTAGTTGTGACAAAGGCCATAAGGAAATGGGTTGAAATATTGCATGTGAATATGATAGAACTAAGGTAGCAATTCTTGGGAATTGAGTTGTCATAAATATCCATACATCCATATTTACTATCAATATTATGGTGGTTTAAGGTACAACCTACTAACCATCCGTCAATAAAAATTTACTTGACCACAAGTGACGTGGAATGATTGGAAGTGGTTTCAAGTAGTGATGGTGATGGTGAAAATGATGGGGTAACACTTAGCAAGGTGTTAGTTCAGTTGGAAAATAATTATGTGATTAAAACATTATTAATCTTTCATAAAATAAATAACATTCAAAATCTTGTTCCTTTAATGCTCTAAATTCAAACGTCCCTATGAATTTTGATTGTAGTTGCTTATGCCATTTGATTGAACTTAGATGTTTCTTCAAAATATTTAAATTCACAAATAAATATTTTTAAATGCCAAGAGATAACAAATAATCACATAAATGTGTATTGAGTTGGCTCCCAACAACTATAGTAGAAAAATGTAAGAATTGACAATTTAAAATTTGGGTCAATTTCATGCTATGCAAGATCAAACCTATTGTGGAAGGGATCAAGTGCATGGATATGTGGGTTGATGATAAGGTGACTGTGTGGGGATAAATAAAAATGGGGCTACAATAAGGTAACATTTATGAAAATGCATGAAAGTCAGAGTAAATGTAGATGGATAAAAATAAGTGAAGGAGCCAAACTTAACACATAAGTATGTCACTTGTCATTATATAATTGTATTTGATGAGCACACACTTGTACAATTAGTATAAGATAATTATTTATTTTTAAACTAACATCCACAATAATGTCAATTGTATAATATCATTCACATAAGATCTAAATATTATGCAACACAAGAACACATGATTTACATGGAAACCTTTACAAGAGAAAACCACGACAAAATATTGTTTTATATAAATCTTTTTTACAATCTTTGTAGGAACCAACCTACAGGAGACATCAATCCCCTCTTATATAATTTGTGAGCACCAACCCACTAGAGACACCAATCTTCACAACTAGGCGCCAACTCAGTAAGAGACAACAATCGCTTTGATATGAGGCACCAACCTCGTCAATATGGGACACCAACCTCTCCAATACGAGGCACCAACCTCTTCAATATGAGACACAAACCTCTTCAAAAAAATCTTGTCTTCTCAAGAATAAATCTTCTTTGCAAATAGCCTTTAGTGATCTCCTTTTATATTCTCCTCCTCAAAATCCTCACACACAAATTTGCATTTATTCTCTTTCTTAAATATCCATACACAAATTTGCATATAGTCTTCTTCTTAAATCTTTTTTTTCTTGAAAGACGTATCTTTGTGTCTCACACACTTCCTTTCTTCACAAATTTTCTTATATGATATTACATTTATTCCACATTTATCACACATTTTGTATTCCCTTTTATGTCTTAATATTTCTATGAAGAGATACATACTTTCAAAAATAATGACCCTTCAAATTGTCATATGACCCCTCTAAAATAATAATTGATACCTCTTCAAACTTGATTGTTGTCTTTTCACACATATCCACAATAATATATATTTTCATCCTCCACACACTTCTCTCTTGACTAATAGATCTTCATTTCTATTCCACACACAACCATATATATCTTTACATCTCAATTAAGAGTTGCATCTCTTTGAAAAGAGATACTTCTTTAAAAAGATATTCCTTTTTGTTAAGACTAATTTATGTCTTTTAATATTTTTTCTTTCTCCTTTGTATTTCTTCCTAATAGTTGTCTTTGTATGAACTATTATTTTCTTATTCTTCAATGATCATAGCTCTTCAACATGCCTCTTGACTATTCTTAACTAAATATTTAATTAATAATATTCATTCACTTCATTCTTTTGTATTCCTCTTATTTACTTCATGCTACATATTGTAGAGGAGGGGATTCGCTACTCCCAAATCTCTAGGACATAGAAGAGCCTAAAGGGAGTGAATTTCCCTCAACTACCTCAAGATTACCTCAAGCTTAATCAAAAGGTAATAGGCTAAAAAGGAAGGGAAAACTAAGATTTGATCTCCTTATGTTTTATGATAGAGGTTTTCAGGAAACAAGTGAGTAGACCTCAAAGATCTCAGACTATAAACTCACTAGCTCTCGACCAGAGGACACTAGCACGTGAGTTAGATGACAGTGCACCGTCGTCTCAAAGGTACATTGGAATCTTGTATGAACATAGAGTAGGATTTATAGAATGAAACTCATAGGGCGTGCTAACAACCCAAGAGTTTTAGTTTGACAGTTTAATAGATATGAAGAAATGTGTGAAATAAATAAAACAACAAGAATAATACTATAACTCGGAAAGATAAACTATTCTAATAATGAAATGACAAGGGGAAGGAAGAAGAAACCAAACTTCTAGAGGGTCTAGTTCTCCCACAAGCTCCTCACAAACATATTACACCTACACACAGAGCAACGAAAAAGTGTTGTGGTTATGTTTTGGATTCTACCTTAGTCAAACCCCTGTTTTGGTGTTTCCACCTCCACAGATAGCCAATAGACCACAAGATATAAAAATGATAAATAAATAGAGAGTAGACAAAAAAATGTGGAGTGCAAAGACAATCTAAATGCTACTCTACAAACAAGATAATGCAAGTAAATAGATGGATATTACTCTCTTTTTTGTGTGCTTGGAGAAGTCGAGAGAGGAAGGAAGAGATCAAGACAATCATGCCAATAGAATAGAGCTTTGACAACCTACAATAGACAATGGTGTAGAAGTAGAAAAATGGTGTAGAGAGTGAAGCAAGAGTGACGCAAGTTGAGAGAATGTAAGAATGGATTGATGGAAGATTAAGAGAGTGAATGAATTGCAAGAGATAAGTTTAAAAGGTGTTTTTTTGGAGCCAAATAGACATTTTCGGGTGGTCAATATTTGAAGAGGGACATTACATGGTGGTAGAAAATGTAACATCTCCAACGTTTCCTAACACAAGAATACTATTAGGACGACAATGTCACATGCAAGCATTTGGGTGGCACACAGGCATCCCCAACAAAAACTCCATCATCGATGAAAAATGACAAGGACACGTGTGAAAGGAAAGGAAAAGGTGGAAAATTTGTGCATTGTTGAGTTTATAAGGATAAAGTGAGGTAATTTAATGGGAAATCATACTAGGTGCAATTTTACAGCATTATGTTTCCCTCCCACTTTAGTGAGCATATGTGTCTAAGCATGTGTGAGCTAAAGTAGAAAGAGATTGAAGAGAATATGTTGAAAATGTAGAGGAAGTATTCCTTCACTCTAGCATACCCTAACATGAAAGAGAATGAGTTCTACCAGGGTGTGAAGAGGACACGGGTCTTCAATCCTGCAAATCCAGCTACAATGTCACCATAAACATGTCAGTTGCAGACAACAAATGTTAGGAAAAAAAGAAAATCATAATAGACACAATTGTAAGACACAGTAAGACACAGTTTGATCAGATATAAGATAAGCATGTGGCTATTACAAACTGTGTTGTAGGATAGTCACATAAAATACAAGTCTAGTTAGGTTGCCCCCAAGCTAGACATCGAGATATAAGATATTAGACACCAAGACACAAGATATCAAATATCAGATTTAAGACACAAAGACACCAAGACATAAGACAACAAACATAAAGGAATCCTTTTGAAAGAAAGGCTTTCACAAATGGGTTATTTCATCCAAGAATCCTTTTCATAAGACATCATGACACCAAGGAACCCTTTTGAAAGGAAACTCCTTTTGAAATACATGAGATTTTCTGCAAGTTATTATGTCATCAAGGAATCCTTTTGAGAGATCTTTCATCAAGAAATGCATCAGAAATAATTCTCTTGTTTTGAAAGGAAAGTTTTCAGACTCTTTCACCAAGGGATCTTTTGGAAAGAAAATTTTGTTAAGGAATCCATATTGAAAGAATACACCATTTTGAAAAATGAAGTTTTTCAACAAGGGATTATTTTGTCAAAAAATTCATCAAGGAATCCTTTTGAAAAAAATCTCCTTGTTGAAATTTAGATGAGTGTGATAGCCCCCCCCCTTAGGGTGGTGTGTGTTACGCAAAGGAGCACATGGCATCTTAAGGAGAAAAGAAAGACAAGAGATGTTGTGGCACAAGATACATGGCAAGATGTATTCGTGGTATGTTGTCACACACATGAGGGACAACACATTAGAACCAAAACATCATGAAGCAGACAAGCAAAGACGAATAAATCAAGAGACGGGAGGATTTGATAATTCAGGGTCAAAATTGTCTATAGGTATAGATAGATAGATAGATTTAATATAATATATATGGACTATCATCAATCCCCAAATTTCTCAGAACATGAAGGATGCATGAAGACAAAGTAAAAATAAAAATTGGTTCAACATGGAAGAAGGCCTAAATGCCCCCAATGCTTTGCATTGTCCTCGATATCAAAAAGAAAAAGTATGACATATAGAAGAATGATGACACAAATAGAAGAAGTGCACAACATATTTTTGCATATGTATCCAAGTACCTACAAGGGTAGCAAGGGTCCTCCAGGAGGGATCTCAAAAAATTAAAAGACAGCTACAAGGGAACACAAATAAAAAATACTAAACTAAAATACAGATGTAGAAGGAAGCACTACCCTAGTCGTCATCGACCAGTAGATCATACTATTCCCAATCTAGATCATTGTAGGGGGAAGGAGGACGAGCCTGCAAGGGAGGGATAGCAAGGGAAGTACCCTCTGACTCTCCTACAATAAGAGCCAAGGAAGAATGCCCCTCAAGGCCTTCTTCACCAAGTTCTTGTGAGGCGAAGGTCATCGAATTTCAAAAATCGAAGACAGAGTCCGGATATCTTCCACTAAGTTGAACATGCACTTCTCAAGAGTTCCATGTTTCAACTTAGCAAGAGAAGGATAAAGCACTTGAGAGTCACCATCGGCCTCGAGAAGAGGGGTGGTGCCAACTTTAGGGAAGCAGGGGTTGCCTTTATCACAAGTATGACAAAAACCAAAATAGAGTTAGACTTCAAAGAAGATGAACCTTTCTTACAACCATCACCCAAGGTGAATTCATCCTCCAACTTACACTTCATCAGAGGATGTTGAATCCCCACAAAGGAAGCAGAAGCAGAAGAGGAACCAAAAGGATTTGTAGAGGACACCACCTTTGTATTAGGCATGTCAATTGGTTTTGAAAAAGGAGAAATTTTTGGAAGGGACATGAGAAGAGGAGGCCCCATTGAGGGAGTGATGAATACCTACACCCTTTTGGGGTGAGGGACATCAGGACCCATAGGAGAAGCCAAAAGAAATATAGAAGTGAATGGAACTGAAGTAAAGGACACCAAAGTAGGCAAACCAACCAAAGAGATAGGAACAGAGATATTGAGCTCATCCTCGGTCTTTTGCGAGGCAATGTGATCCTGAGATAGAGCCTTTCATCAGTTCTTATGCTCATGCACAAGCCAGTTATGTTTGCTACGATAATTAGAGGATGTGGCTTGAGAAGAGGGCGAAGGTTGATGCTCAACTACGGATCATCCTTCACAAGCATTGTCGGTGTAAGGGTGGTCTCTCTAGTAGGAGCATAAGGAGGAGGCACAAGAGTAGAAATAGCGATAGAAGGAGAAACAAAGACAAGCACCTCAACAGCGACCCTCTTCCCATTCATCATATGAGGAGCAAGTGGATGAATAGTAGGAGGTCACAGAGGTTGAGACATAATAACCACCCCATGGGAAGCCCCTTTCCATAGAGGGTGGGTTGGGGAATCTTGGGTAAAACAATTGACTAGAAAGCCTGATGCTTTGACTTCCACCACATAGGCTCCTTTCCACTTCTTGTGTGAGGCATAGAAGCAGGAACTGAGGATGCCACCAAAGGCTTGGAATATGAAGCAAATGGTATAGAAGACGAAGAAGGGGAAGGCTTCAAAGCTAGAGTGAGCTTCTCCTTTCCTTTTGACAAGGCAGAAGAAGCAACCTGTTGTTGAGCGAGCATGGAATCCTTCATAGAGATAGCATACAAGACCTAGGAAAATTAGCTTTCAACACTGAGCCTCCAGTCTTATACTTGACATAAGCCCAATACAAAATATCTTCCCTAGGAGAGAGAGGTTCGACTGGGGCGGGCCAAAAGTGATCCAAAGAAAAGGCCCCACATGATACTAGTGATTTATATCCAGTATCATGAACAACATGCATTGTATCCTTGTAGGGAAATTTTGAGCATTTATGGACAACAGAAGCAACTGCATTCATGGAGGGTATCCATGGAATGCGTAGCCTAACCCTAAACAAGTCAAACTCTAGAATCACTACAAGTGAGATATCCAAAGCCTTGGGTCCTACAAGGATCAACAGAGAGATATTACCCACACAGGCAATATAAAACCCCTCATGAGTGTGAAGAGTGACCTACGACTCATTGTACTTCACCTTAAGACTATTAATGAACAAGGCCTCCTTCATGATTACATTTACTCGAATCGATGGATCAACCTTAACACCAATGACAATGTTACCAATAATCCAGGTGGGAATATACAACGGAGAAGGCTCCTTGTTTAAGGGCATATCATGTGAGGTGAAGGCTATATCAGGAACAACACTCACATGCCTTGCAGGAGCCATACAAGTGAACAAGGCCATGTTCACATACTCAGGCGGGACAAGATTCGAAGAAGTGAAAGACTGCATAACCAAGTTAGTAGAATGAGAAGGAAACAAATCTGTGTAAATCTGTAGTTTTTTGTTAGGCTTAGCCACAAATTTGTTAGAATTTTTCTTCCTCCCATCAAGACGAATAGTCTCGTCATCAATGTGATCCTAAATCTCCTAACATAGGTGGATGCATCGCTTGGTATCATGTTTGTGCACTCGATGAAATTGGAAAAACTTTTGCACGTCATACCACTGCATATATGGCTCGGAAAGAGGTTGGATTTTTGGTAATGTTATAATTTTATCCTTTAAATTTTTTTGCAAGATATTGGTATAGAACTCAGATAACTTTGTAAGAGATCTATCACATCCTATTTTTTGCTTTTAGGAGCAAAGACCATGTTTGTGATGCCCCCGCTCTTTCTTGAATCACCAAAAATCAACACTACTGATTGATTATCCGGACGGAAGCATGAGGATGACCCCCTAATTGAGAAACCTTCGGTTGATACTCACACAATGTTGCACACAAATATGCGAAGGAAGGATACTTCATTAGGATAAAATTTTCTTGCAACAATTTTTGTAAATTCCCAATGAAAACCTTTTGGACATATCAATCAAGTAGGGGATAAGAAATCTGAGAAAACAACGGTTGATAATGAGCAATGAAATTAGTAACCTTTTTTCATGGTCCCCCTACTTACATTGGATGAGATCAGAAAATGCTATCTTCGGCCCAATATTAGCCTAGAACTGTCTAAGGAACTGATTCACTAGCTGATCAAACAAAAAAATAGAATTATTTGGCAACGAACAATACCACTCAAGAGTAGCATCCTTAAGAGAAGTCAATGCATGTGGCATTGAAAGCTAACACAAGTGTCTAAGGGTCCTTATGACCACTATACTATTGAATCTCTCTTGTGCTTTTTTGTCCTTGATGACAATATATGTTACTCTGGCATTTTGATGGTTATCCTTGATTAATATTTTGGTTGGCACATTTACTTCATTGATTATACTATATTAAGTGGCTCTGATATCTTGGATTCATGTATAGATTAAAAGTGCTTGTTGAGTTCTATACAGGTTGTTACAGTGTGGCTTGATCAGGCTCTAGCATCCTGAAATTGTAATTGGTTCACATGGTGCAGCATGTTTCTCTAAACAATAAGGTGATATTTATTGTGTTAATGGAAGTCTGAACTCTTCATGAGATTAGCCTTTATTATACTTCACAAAGCTTTGGAAAGTATGTTACATTGCAAAATATATGGCATTGGACTAAAATGTGATGGAAAATCGGTTTTGGTTAAAGGGATTTAAATTGATCTTCTATGTGCATTTACATCAAGTCAAAATGAGTAATATTGACTTAGGCTTTAAGGCCGACAACAGGTAAAGGCATCGGTTGATAGTCGGTATAATGTTTACTGCACTACCACTAGCAAGTATGCCAGTAATTGCGGTAGAGTGGTGGAAACCGTTGGTGGCTTGTTAAACTGTTACCGTCATACCGCACACTAACAAACATGTAACCGCAGTAACGCGGTGGTAACCGCCAACGACATGCCAGACAGTTACCATTATACCACGAGCTGTCAAAAAGTTAACCGTGGTAACGTGGTGGAAGACGTTAGCGGTTAGTAAACTGCTACCACTATACCGCAGGCAGCCAAAAAGGTAACCGCGGTAACGCAGTGAAATCAGCTAGTGGTTTGTATGACTGCTACTGCTGTACCGTGAGCTATTAAGTAGCTCACCGCGGTAACGCGGTAGAAGCGGCTAGCGGTTAGCATGGAGCTATCGCTGTACCGTAGGATGGTCAAATGGAAGTCGCGGTTGTGCGGTAAGGCATAAAATGTCACATCTCTCACTGATTCCAAAGTATGTTATGCGATTTCAAATGTTTAATGTCAGTCCTCTCGGACTCCAAAAGCTATCATTTTTTGCAAAGGATTTCATGTGGAAAATAGGGCGAATCGTTATGTTGTTGTTCGAGGGTTTGAAACCCTAATCTTGTCGCCTCCATGGAATCTCTCTCTCAACCATTTCACTGTGAATTTGACTATCGTTTTTCTGCAACTCTTGGACAACAAATGGAGAAGCTTGAAAGACCATCACTATGGTCGTTTCTCTTGTCAGGTTCTTGGCATCGGGTGAATACTCGAAATAGAAATGAAGCTCAAGTTGCTAAGCTACTTTGCAATCTGGTAAAAATTGCTACATGCAACATCTATTTTGATACTCTTAGTGGTATCTGTTTGGGGAAATCATGGTGACTTTGAATCTGTTCAGTCTCTTTCATAACGCTCGGCTTATGCAGGTTGCTTGAGAGGGTTGGGTTCAGTCTACCCTCTATATTTGAAAATGCTTGGATATTCCTGTCAGAAGAACTTCTTCATATTGGTCTCTCACACATGGACACTGCAACACATGGCATTGTTGGTCAGTTGAAGGTTTGGTAACCTGATAATCACTTTTGTCTTATTCTCTGAAATAGAAAATCAAGAAACGGTTGTAACCTTCCTTGGATGTTATGATGAAATCTGTAATCACATGAAAATAGAGAGATTAGGGCTCCAATATAAAAATATGATGGAAGAAGAACAAAAAAAGAGATTGGTGATAATAAATCACAGTGACTGTATTGAAAAATGTTGAGCTTTGAGATTTAAAATCTGAAATATGAGTTGATAATCAAGCTGACTTAAGGTTTGACAATGCCTGAAATTCTGAAGGTTCATTTTGGAACTTTGAGGATTTTAGTTATTATCTATCAAGAGGCACTTGATAGATAAAAGAGAAACAGAGAGATCTTCTGTATCATTGTATGATTTACTAAAATAGTAAAGGGGTTGGTGCTCCTTGAGATTGGTGTCTCTAAATGAGGGGTTGGTGCTCCTTGAGATTGGTGTCTCTAAACAGAGGGGTTGGTGCTCCTTGAGTCGGTGCTCAGAAATCAACCATTGAGGCATTGTCAAAATAACTTTTGAAATTAAGCCAGTAAGGTAGTTTAGGAGTGGTTTTTCTACCCCATGAGGGTTTTCCACTTGGCAATTCCTATGTCTCTCATTTGTGTGTTTTATGTCTATCTTGCATTTATCTTTCTTTCAGTCATTTATGTTATGGTGATGTTTCAGTTGGTCAATGCTCTGATATCTTAAGGTTGTTATGTTCAAGTCAGTCATGCAAATTTAAGTTGTGCAAATCTATTGCTAAAGGTCTTTCATAAAGTGAATTTGCATCTGCACTCTATGTTAATTATATGAATGCTCAATAGTTTGTCAAATGCAAGTCAAAGTTGCATTGTTTGAAGTGTTATAGTTCTGTTCTTAAAGCACAATAAGATGGTTCATAAAGCTTTGATTGAACAATATCATATGATGCTTTTAATATGGGTTGTAAATGATAAGTCAAGCTTCATGTCAATCTGATCCGAAGTACTAATGATCACCTGCTTAAACAAATCTGTCACATTGGATTATTTCATTGAAAGTTTAATTATGCAATCAGAGTTAAAAGTTAAAATTACTCCACTCTGATTCACACCCCCCTCCCCCTCCCCCCTCTCAGAGTGAATCCACTTCCAACATATACTTCTCAAACTTAGGAATCTCCATCCCCTAAGGGATAGGAGTATTTAAGATGGCAATAGACAAAGGACTATGATGAAAGAAGGGTTGGAACATAGGTTGAGCTAAAGAAGAGTTGGTCAAGTTCGCTAATTAGTTATGCATTCATCCCATGTTTTGTAATAATGCATTCAAGACAAGATCAAAGTATGAGGTAGGACTAGAGGAACCACCACCAGAGCCACTAGCCTCTATATTGGCAAAGCCCCAACACTAGGACCAATAGGGATTCTAGTATTAACACCAAAAGATGAAACATTAGGGGTAGAAGAACTAAAGCCTAAAGGTACCTTGTTTACTTTGAAAGTGCAAGTCTACTTAAGTACAAAGATGGTGTTAGTTGAAGGACCCATCTCAACCATAAACACTAACACTTCAGGCATTGAGACTTCTAATTGTCTCGTAGCGGTCTCAAAGCCAACATCTTGGGTAACACCCAAGTTAGGATTATAGGTCGGGACATGGGTATCCACAATGTCTATGAGACCTCTGAGAAGTTCTATACGTCTCTGATCCTTATCTAACATGGTTCTCAATCTATTGACAATGGTAGCCACTTGGGCAAGACTACTATCTTTTGCCAAGTACCGCTCAAACTCTCCAAGCCTTCTATCTAGGGAAAGAAGTTGATTTGTAGGAACCTCAAGAGCATTGTCTTCCTTAACAAAAGAAGTGGAAGGAGAAGCAAGGGTGTAGGGATATGAGTAGTAGCTTCCCCAAAGAGGCTAGGAAATCCAATAGACATCCCTGAAACCATTTCTTCAAAAGAGGGACCAGTTTGACCAAAGGTGACCTTCCTAGATTCCATTCTTGTGTGACGAAGACTTCTCCTAACAATGAATATGAAGGTTGTAGATTGGGTCGTAAAGCTCATAAAATCTTCACGACACACTAATCTATAACACACCCAAGATCTGAGGGAAAAAAATTGACACAAAGAAATGAAAAGGAGAAAGTTCGCGGTAGGTTCACCAAAATGTAGAGGAGGGGATTCGCTACTCCCAAGTCTCTAGGACACAAAAGAGCCTAAAGGGAGTGAATTTCCCTCAACCACCTCAAGCTTAATCGAAAGGGAATAGGCTGAAAAGGAAGGGAAAACTAAGCTCTATTTTCCTTATGTTTTATGATGGAGGTTTCCAAGAAACGAGTGAGCAAACCTCAAAGGTCTCAGACTATAAACTCACTAGCTCTTGGCTAGAGGACACTAGCGTGTGAGTTGGACAACAACATGTCGCATTATCATCTTAGAAGACCATTGGTGTCTCGTACAGACAAAGAGTAGGATTTACAGAATAAAACTCATAGGGCGTGCTAACAACCCGAGAGTTTTAATTTGATAGTTTAATAGATATGAAGAAAACAACAAGAATACTATAACTCAGAAAGATAAACTATTTTAATAATGAAATAATAAAAGAAGAAGAAGAAGAAACTAAACTTTCAAAAGGTCTAGTTCTCCTGCAAGCTCCTCACAAACAAATTGCACCTACACACAAAGCAACAGAAAAGTGTTGTGGTTGTGTTTTGGAGTTTGCCTCAGTCAAACCCTCGTTTTGGTGTTTCCACTTCCACAAATAGCCAATAGGCCACAAGATATAGAAATGATAAATAAAAAGAGAGTAGACACAAAAATATAGTGTAGAGACAATCTAAATGTTGCTCTACAAACAAGACAATGCAAGTAAATAGATGGATATTACTCTCCTTTCTAAGTGCTTGGAGAAGCCAAGAGAGGAAGGAAGAGAGCAAGACAATCACGCCAATAGAGTAGAGCTTTGGCAACTTGCAAAAGACAATTGTGTAGAAGTAGCGAAATGGTGTAGAGAGTGAAGCAAAAGTGATGCAATTTGAGAGAATGCCAGAATGGGGTGATGGAAGATTAAGAGAGTGAATGAATTGCAAGAGATCTGTTAAAAAGGTGTTTTTTTGGAGCCAAATAGACGTCTTTGGGTGGTCAAGATTCAAAAAGCGACGTTACATTCACAAGGTGGCATAAAACATAACGGCTTGTGATGCAGGAATCCTGTCAAAACGACAGTGTGGCACCACACGTTTGCGCAGCACATGGGCGTCCCCAACAAAAATTCTATCACCGACAAGGACACGTGCAAAGGGCAAGGCAAAGGTGGCGTTTTTTTGCATTGTTGAGTTGATAAGGCTAAAGTGAGGTAATATAATGGGCAGTTTTTTGCCATTACATATATTTCATTCCATACACTTCTTTTTTGAATGATAAAACCACCTTTTTTTGTATTCCTCACTCACTCTTGAATGATAAAACTTTCCCACACATCACATCTCATGGAATGACTTCTTTTATATGTCTTGTCTCGTTATGAGACACAACCCTTACCGTACCTTTGTAACTCTTGGTTAAAACTAATCATTTTTCAATCATGTGATAAGCGCTTCATAATATATCTTCTATTTGTTCTCTTATTCCTTTATTGAATTTTATTTACTTCATCATTGATATATGATTCATTTCATTATTGATATATATTTTGTTGCTCCACCCACACACTTCATGTTTTATCGACTCTTATCAATGTAATTTTACTTGATCTTTGAACATTGATTAATGATCTTTGGTCTTTGGCCTTTGGCCTTTGTCCATCATATGATTTCTTCTATTGACTAAGTGTTCTTCTCACCTTTGACAATAATGACAATATTCTAACAATCTCCCGTACTCTTTTGACACCAATGACAATCAGTTCCAACATTATTAAGACAATAATTCAAAATAGACCCTAAACTAAATAAAAATTAGTTAGATCATAACTGAAAACTCATTAATTACTCTACCAAAAACTATTAACTTCTATCAAAAACTCACAGATTCATAATGCAATTTTTTATTATAAAGGTCATTTTGCAACCCCACACAGCAGCAGCAAAATTTTAAGAGTTTTAATTGTATAATCAATTTTCATATTGTATTTATATCTCTATTGAAACTTAAAATAATTCACCCACAGTTTCATAATGCAATTTTGTATTAAAAGAGGTCATTTTGCAACCCTCGAACAGCAGGAGCAAACTTTTAAAAGTTTAATTGTGGAATCAATTTTTAAATTGTATTTTTATTTATATTGAAATTTGAAGTTGATATGTATCAAACCCATTTTTTTATCAACGATGTCTGTTAAATTTTAATTCTGATCATTATGTAAAGAATATCGATAATAGGTATAATTGTATTCCCTGATTTCAATAATAAACATATTTTTGAAGAATATTTTTACAGATTTATATGTTTTCCAATATCTGAAAAAACTGTCAAATTATTTTATGATTTTGTTTGCTAAATCTAAACTTTTTAATTTTTTTAAATCAACCAGATCAAAGTTACAAATTTCACCATTACAACTTCCGACCAATGATAAAAGGGTTTCCTGGATCGCTTAAACTAAACAGCCAGCACCTTTAAGCTCTTCGTCGTGTACCAGTCATTGAAGGATGCACACCATAGCATCTCTCGATTACTAGACTTAAATGTAATATTAAAGAAAAGAAGATGATATATAACAAAAAGATGCCTCTATGTCAGATATAGTGCAAACAAAACAAGTTTGGTTCACACTTCACATAAAAAGGATTAAAACAGGAGAAAAGGGTAATGTTAGATTCTGTTCCAGACTGTCTTTTGTGACTACATAATTTTAGCATGATGTCTGCTTGTGGCAGGCTTTTAAGTACATCTCGAACAATATTTGACAATTTTAACAAGAGTTTAAGCATTTATGATGGATTATAAAACTTGATCCGACAATCAAATTCAGAAACATCTCATATTATTTGAAAATTTTTAAGTCCGCTAAATATAAATTAGCAACATCCAGAGTTATGTTCATATGTTGCATGATTTATCTGTTAGTGCTGTTAGCATGATGTCTGCTTGTGGCAGTCTTTTAAGTACATCTCGAGCAATATTTGACAATTTTAACAAGAGTTTAAGCATTTATGATGGATTATAAAACTTGATCCGGCAATCAAATCCAGAAACATCTCATATTATTTGAAAATTTGAAGTCCGCTAAATATAAATTAGCAACATCCAGAGTTATGTTCATATGTTGCATGATTTCTCTGTTAGTGCTGTATAGGGTTTTATGACAATACAAAAGGAGCTTAAAACATAGTGCAAGTTTCTCTTTCCTGACTTTTGACACAGGTATAATCATAACTGACTGTGGGGTGTGAGTACTCACTGTGGGGTGTGAGTATACACATACAACCAATTTTGTGGCATCAGTAGTAACCAGGTAGTTAATACATCTCCACTACCTGCGAGATGGTAGTCTCTACCATATGCCCTGTTGAAGAACCGTGCAGCAATATCTGTCCAAAACAGGTATGTTAAAATTCATTTGTGGTTCAATTAATTTTGTTATTACAGATCCGGTATAAAAGATAGAATCTCAATTTTGAGATCGGATGCTAATTTGTTTAAAATCAATTTAGTTAGTTTTATTTTGCACATGCTATGGTGCCATGGTGTATTGATTGACCATCTGGGAACTGAGAAGACATTAGCGAATTTGAACCAAGTGTGATTACTGTCTAATTGAAAAGCACCATTTTCCAAGAAAATACAGTGCAGTTTATCAGCTAAGAAGCAAGATTATCCTGTCTCTTTTAGCTGTATTAAACATACACTGCTGAATTTGAAGTGGTTGTGTGCAATCTTATCTCGATGAGCATGTACAAGGAATCACTCCTTGATTAGTCTGCAAATAGAAAACTTGAATCATTAGATGGGCAGAGAAATCTAAGAGTAAGATAGATGAGCAAAAGTCGTGTTATTAAAATAACGCTGCAATAAACTTTAGAAAAGCAGAGTGGAGAAATCTAAGAGAACTGCCAACCTTTGGAACCTTACAACAAAATTTAACAAAGATTCTGCGTTCTTCTCAGCGTATAGAAACCCTCTTTGGAAAAATATATACCCCAAACACGCCTGAATTTCCATGACTCTCACAGTCCAAGCACATTATTACATGGCTGAAATGGAGGCTTCATCAAGGCATGGAAGCTTATTATTGAGTGCAAAATGGAACAATGCTTTCTAAATTACATCCCCACAAGGATTTACTTTTAATTACATATTTCCGCAAGGGAAAAAACCCCTCCGTGTGTAACTTACAAGATGTTAACTAATGTAAAATTCAATGGGACTATAGATCTAAAATGATCATATCTCTCAAGAGTCCCAATGCACAAAATATTGAGATAAGTTTATTCTATCAATCGATCAGACTAGAAAATAATCAGTTACATCCTTCTTCGCTGAGGCTTCCTTGGCTGATTTGAGGATGTGTCCATGGACAACCATGTCGTTTTAAACTGGATGCATCAAACAACTCAATAAATCGCTGGTCTGATACCCGTGCTTTTGCTGCTGCAAAACGCTGATATTCATCAAATACTGAAGACAGACACCAATTTTGGATTTTCCGCAAACAGCCCACCAGGCAGCCCGTCCGATGCTGCATTGAAATAACAAAATTAGTACTCCTACAATGATTAATAGACAACGAAACATTAGAAACTTAATAACAAAATAATTTAAAAGAAAATATTTAATTAAGTGCTTTTCTAAACAGCTAAATTCTAACACTTGAGCTCAATATGCATACCTTTCCTCTTTTGCAATGGATTAGAACTGGATGATTCCTTGTGTCTGCATCACAATATTAACGACAAGGTGGGTGAGCTTTGTAAAATTTAAAAGATGGTTAAATATCATTGCGTTCTTTAAGAACCTCATACCAAGTAAAACCTTCAATGCCTCACGAATAATACCCTCAGGTATGTTCACAAAAGGCTCCTGCAAAGACAAAGAGTTTCAATGATATGTAAAATACTAAAGTTACATATGCAAGGGAATGGCAATTAAAAAAATGCAATCAGATCCCTCTCTCTGCCAAAAGGATTATGATGTGTGTATGCACATATACTTGCATCTATATACATATCTATATTTCAAATTATATGGAAAATAAGTATGAGCTTTACTTTTCAATTGAGAATCACACATCATAATCCAGGTTATTGCTTGATAAAATTTTAAAATGGTTTTTATCATTTATCATAAAGCAGACTTATCAAAATAGCATTCAATCTCCTCAAAAGAATTTTGATGATATTCTAGCCTGGGTCTTGACAAAGCTAGTGCATGTTGCCTCGTCAAAAACTCCAACTAGTCTGTAATAGGTTAATTGAAAGTGGGTGAGCTTACTAGGGGATCAGTATAGGTATTTCCCTGGTAGCTTTGCCATAATCAGTACTCAAGGCAATGAATTGATTTAGAGTCATTGCTTATATGCACATATCCTTTTGATTGATTATAAACTTATATATCATCGTGGAGCAACTTTCTTTCACAAGGTTACATAGGTCTATCTTATTCCCCAAACCTATTCATATGCTGAACGTGCTTTAAATACAAGGACATATTTGGATCAATACAGAAAGGAAGACTACAAGATGACATTCTTCTTTACGAGGAAAGAAATGCTATGTTCTCCACAAATATACACGAAGACTAAATGATGTACGATGCATTTCTGGCAAACAAATCCACAGATATAACAAGACAAATGAAATACAAACATTTACCACCACTTGTTCAGGCTGTCTCCATGACAAATAATTCAAAAAAACGTGATAAAACACACATCCGAATTGTTATATTTTTTAACTTTTTCTCTAGGTATGTTTTGATGCATGAAAAAGCATTCGACAATCTGAGGCTGTAGCAAAGCCTTGAGCATGAAATGTTGACTGACAATTCCGTGAGGCAAAGACAAAGAGTATCAGACAAGAAGTATGTGACTCAGTATGCAATTTGGTGCAATTTTAGCATTGTCTAATACCACTTAATACCGCAAATGAAAAAATTGACTATCTTTTAATCCTGGTAGAGGTTTCTGAGAAATAACTCGAAAAACTGTAGCATATCTATTTATAGAGAAGGGAGATGAAGATTCTTACAACTATAGATATTTCTAGCAATTCATATATCAAAAGGTCTACAATAAGACCTTAATATTAAACTTTAAGAACATTACCCTAACAAACCTATGTCTAAAGGCCAAGTCATCAATGCCCTAGAAAATGACCACATTGTAGCAGCCCACTAGAAATTGCAGTCACAAGCTGTACTGTAATTATATTACACACTAGAGGAAGTAAACTGTAGATTCTTCACACGTGCAGATTTAAAATACATGGAAACTTATATGTCAAGAGGCATAAAGGAGAGAATGAAGCCAACATGTATCAAAAAGGAGAATGAAGATTGTTAATCCATACATGCATTGTTTTAGGACTTGCTTAAGTGTTCAGCTAAAGCTTAAATTAAGAAGCCCACCTTGTCTGTTAACGATTAGAGTGCAGAATCCATGGAAACTTTGAGCTCAATAGAAATCGCAAAAGTTGCATTATAAACATGTAAGGCAAAATTTTAAAATTTCAGCACCAAAGACAGTCATTCAATAAAAAGGCAAAGAAAATGACAGATTATGCTAATGAAAGACAACTCAAGATATAAAGTGCAAAGTACAAATTATGAGATATCACCACAGTACAGCAACAAGAATTTTGAGAGGCTAGCAGTGGCTCACATGGCAACTAAGTGCCTTTAATATGACAAATTTCTGTAAGCACTTTCCTCAATAGGAAAAAATGAAAAATCATAAAGCTTGCAAAGCATTCACATTGCATCTTTATCTATTTGCCTCCCAATTTCATTGATTTTATCCAGAAAATCATGTCATTCATACATCAGTTCTAACATTACATTGTCAATGAGTTCATTTGTATTGTCACTCTCAATCACTGTGAATTGTATAAAGTAATGGGCACAAATAGGGACGATTAACAATCACAATTGCAGGACATCCTGAGCAATGATTTTGTTAAATGCTTCCTGGCGACTTATATAACTAGAAAGAACTAACTCTTACTCCAAAGCACTACAGCAATAATAAAGTTGATTAAGACCATTGATACCTCTAAGCGTGCTAGTTATTGTTCAATTTTCCTTGCAAGTATGTGCACCTTGGTTGCTTATTTCATTATTTTGCTTATACTTTCTAAGACAACAGATCAGATCAATTTATCAGTTTGCTTATGCTTTTGTAGTAATAGTAATAGTTCCTTAAATGATCAAGATGCACTTGATTAGCATAAGCTATATGTAATTTAACTTACCTTGTGTCCATCGATACCAAACTGAAAGAGTTGAATCCCATGTTTATGCAGAAAATCTGTACCGTCTTCGGGATAAGGCTCTGGACAAAGGTATCTAGAGAAACAAAGTTCACGACACAGATTTTCAGTTCCAACACTTGTATATATCAGCAATGACTTATAAAGTAGCAATTAACACTGTAGCTCGTAACTGAAGCACAAATTGAAGTTACATAAATGGAAATGCTAAATGCATATGCTAGAAGAGAACAAAAGAATGCCACTGGAATAAAAATATAACAAAAATGTCCAACATTCTCATATAGAAACTCCTTTCCCAATGTTCTAGTCATTGTAAAGTGGGACATGCCAGAAGCTCAAATAAAAAAAAACAACATAAATTGCATCATAAGCCAAAATATAAACTCTACCTCTGGATCATTGCTCTGAAAACACACTCAGAAAATATAGACATTAAACAGTTTTGCAATAACAAACAGTAGGTCATATGGTGGTTTTCTCAAGAGTTGAACAACCTACATCTAGACAATATTGCCTCATCTATTCGTGAAGAAAATAAGTGACACTAAAAATGACTAGAATGAAAAAATAAGCATGAAAAAATTACGTAAACAGCAAATCTCTTTAGAAGCAGTGACAGTGCACTCAGTTCTGGAACCTTTAAGACATTGGTCCTCTTTTTACATATACATCCATGATGGAAAGAACAGAGTATAAAGGTGAATTATGAAGGAGCAACTCTTGCTACACATAAACCCTTAACCAAAGATGTAGGTAAAAATGGGAGATAATAGAATTGTAAACAAAGTTGTCTAAACCATGAGTAAACCAACTGCCCGAACTGCAAACAGGAAATACAATTTTCAACTATTTTGACTTTGGTTCGGTGCACAAGTATTTCATGAAATTAAAACTAAGTGTAAAAAGAAAGAAGGTTGGACGTTTCCTACCAAGACATGGTACCATCAAGGCTCAATCATGTCTATGAAGGTCTGCGTTATTGTGAGACAGATTGAGACTGCATCCTTAATAAGCGAGCATAAAACCATTGAAATGAGGAATTAAACCCTCAAAATGGAAAACTAAACCAATGAAAGTCTTTGGATTAGTTAAGTCAGATGTTGTGAAATCCCAATCTTTCTCACAAAAGGACTACAAATTCCATGAGTATATTGAAGGCTTCTGAGAAATAGAGGCTCTTTCTAGCATGACACTGGCTTATCAGACCTGAAACCAAATAAAAATTGTTCTCACAACAAGGCAAGCCCACCGCTGCTACAAAATTACTTAAGTTTGCATAAACAAAGGCTTCATCTAAGAATCATTACAACACTAAACCCTTTCAGCAATCCCCTTGTGGTATTAATAATCCTCTCTCTTTCCCTACAGAGATGCAATAAAAATTAGACCCAGGGTATGCAAAGCGATTAAAAATCATGCCAAGGTGGATTTCAAGAATCATAAAAGTACAGAAAGAAAAACAGCTGTGAAATTTAGAGTCAACTGAACTTTAATGTATGATTCAAAAGTCAGAGTAAATGAACTTTTAATTCAACGTTGACAAAGACAAAAGACAATTTTCTTAAGACCAAATGCAAAGAACTCACTGTTAAAATACAACCCAGATTAGAACCAGGTATGCAACTTAAGGATCAAATCAAGGTCGATTCTAGAAACAAAAATAACAAATAGAAGATAGCTGGCAATATTTGAATTCAAAGGCAATCCACTTCAGCATAAATGAACTAATACATCAAAACTAACGGTGGGTGATCTTGAAAATTTTCAGACAGCTTTCAGATAGACCATTTGGATTCTAATTATGATTGAAATAAAAATTGGTCTTAGGTTTGTTGGTGAAGTTTAATGATTCTGAATGAGCCCACCAGAGATTAAATCTTGTTGAGTGTAAGGGTCCAACATCATAAGAGCTGAGGCTGAGATTGTGTCCCAGACAACTTTGGTGAAATGGATACCCCAAGTCCCTGACTCCATATAGATAGAAAAAAGATTGTATGGATGATATAAAATCTTCTATCCAAAAAAATCAGAACTAATTGTTAGGCATTTGAGAATTATAATTTCCAGTAAACCAGGTTCAGATCCTGTTTATGATTGGAATCTTACTCTTTTCCAATTTATTTGTTGGGTATTTGGGATCTGTTATTTTCAGATAGCCCATTTGGGTTCTAATTATTATTGAAAAATCTGCTTGAAAAAAATCTTGAATGCAAGAGACATGATCCATATCAAAGAATGAAAAGCAAAATATTTTAAAAAATAAATAAATGAAATAGGAAAAAAAACAAGTACAATTCATAAATATGCTAACCTATAATATATTTCTATAAGAATTGGGTATATACATGATTGAACGAAGTTGGAGAGTCTCCAGAAATGGGAAGTTCAGTGAGTTGGGAAATCCAGATCTATAAATACCCTTCTCAACAATTGAAAAATTTAATGGCGGAATGAACAATCCATCATCTGCTTCCTTTGCTACATAAACATCTTCATCATGTTTTTGAGGGATCAATCCCATCTTCCCTTGAATCTTTCTAACTATTTTCTTCCTAAACGTTAGCTCTTTAGGATTCCATCGTCCAAGTCTTTTAACTATATAAGACTCACTATATAGACAAAGACAAGGATATCCCCGCAATCCAATCAAAACCTAGTCAAAAATAGAAAAATTTAACATAAATATATATTATATATAGACGCCACATTCTAAAATCAAAATAAAAAAGAAAAAGAGTGGTCCCGTTCACCGCACATTTCCTCCACTTTCCTCTAAGAAGATTCCTGCACTATACAAAACATCATTGATCAATCCAACAAATACGAACAAAAGTCACATACCTAGGCAGAATCCCTCAAAATCATTCAACCAAAATCTATTTCCATGCCCCTTTTTCCTTTTCTAGAACATATATTCCCAACAGTTGAAATTTTTAAAATCAAACTGGATTAAAGTAAAACCAAGGTGGATTTGTTCTTTTGGCTTTTGATATGGTCCTAGGGGTGCATATAGCACCTTATAGGTTTTGTAAGGTGTGAAGACCGATTTTTTAAAGTCTTACAATTTGTTGAATATGAATTAGGTTTAGAGTCAATTATTGAAGGATATTTATTCTTTCACATTTATCTCAATCTTTTATTTATTAAACTTCTCAAAAATCTAGACTTTAAAAAATGATGTAATCAAATAAACTTTAAATCTACCATTCAAAAGTCAGAATAAATGAACTTTTAATTCAACATTAACAGGCATAAAACTTTCTAAAGACCAAATGCAAAACATCTCACTGTTAAAATACCACCCAGATTAGCACCAGGTGTGTAAGTTAAGAATCAAATCAAGGTCGATTCTAGAAACAAAAAAAAATAACAAATAGCAGACAGCTGCCATTGCCAATCTGTAAATTCAAAGCTAACAGTCCTAAAAGTCAATTCTCTGAATACCAGATTCCAAAAACCTCCCTTATTTTTAACAGGGACCTTAAATTGATTAAGAATCATTTCAAGGCGGACTCCAAAAACCAAAAAGAAAAGAAAAATGTAAAGAAAGTTGCCCGTATTGGAATCAACCAGGCCTAATTGATTATAATTCAAAGCTTGTTCAGCTCGGCATAAATGACCGATAACTTTAAGACTGACAACCTAAAACCCAAACGTAAAAAGAATGCCCCTTCTCTTAAACATGGTGATTTCAAAGTCGGCTGCAAAACACACAGGAAAATAAGAAAAAAAAAATTAATGAAAGTAACAAATATCAAAATAAACTAAATGCTAATCATGGTAATCCAAAGGTGATTCAGCTGACAATAAATGAACCAATACATCATATAAATTTCCAGACAGCTTCATATAGACCATTTGGGTTCTAATCATGATTGAAATAAAGATAGGAAGAAAAAAACCAAAACAAATTGTTAGGCATTTGAGGATTATAATTTCGAATAACTCAGATTCAGGTTGGAATTTTACTCTATTCCAATTAATTTATTGGGTATTTGGGGTCTGTGATTTTCAGACAACCCATTTGAGTTCTAATTATTGATGAAAAACCTGCTTGAAAAAGATCTTGGGTACATGGGTTTCCTGTTAAAATTCAAACCCAAGCATTGAACTGTCAGCTGCATGAATACGAGAAACATGATCCAAACAATGAAATGCAAAATATTTTCTTAAAAACAAATGAAATAAGATAATAACAATTACAATTCATAAATATGCAACCTAATATTTTTCTAAAAAGAGTTGAGTATATACATGATTGAACGAAGTTGCAGAGTCTCCAGAAATGGGAAGTTCAGTGAGTTGGGGAATCCAGACCTATAAATACCCTTCTCAACCATTGAAAAATTTAATGGTGGAACAAACAATCCTTCTTCTTCTTCCTTTACTACATAAACATCCTCTGCATGCTGTCTAGGGATCAATCCCATCTTCTCTTTCACTCTCTGTAACTAATTTCTTCCTAAGCGTTTGCTCTTTAGGATTCCGTTATCCAAGTCTTTTAACTATATAAAGACTCTATATATATAGACAAGGACACGGATACCCCCACAATCCAATCAAAGATCTAATAAAAAATATAAAAACTAAATATAAATATAAATTTATACACTCCACATTCAAAAAGCACAAATTAAAATAAACATCAGCTATCCCGTTCACCGCATATTTCCTCCACTTTCCCCTGCAGGAACATTCCTAGCATATACCAAAAATCATTGATCACACCAATAAATACCAACAAAAGTGACATACCTAGACAGAATCCCCCCAAACCATTCAACCAAAATCCATCTATATCCCCCTTTTCTTTTCTAGAACATATATTCCCGGCAGTTGAATTTTTTTAGGTTTTTGAGTTTTATAATTTATTGGTATGGAGCATGCATTCTATCAAATTTGTTTAGGGTATAGTTCAGTTCCATTCCATTTTGTATTTAAAATGTTAGATTTGAATATAATTATTAATTATGTTCAACTAATTAAACAATAATCTTTGGATAAAGATAAAGAATTTTTAATATCAAATTCATTAAACAAAATGTAATTTAATCTATTATATTAATATTTTGTTTAAGATGGATTAAGTCTGGTATTGTTGTTGTTGTCACCAAGGTCAAACGTGATCCTGGGTAATTCTCCAAAATACCAAAAAAAATTGTTTATGATGATCAACAAATTATATTTAATTTATTTTTTATTATAATAATTAATTAATTATATGAAAATAAATATATCATTTTCTAACAAGTATTATTAATAAATAGTACTTTGTTTTATTTATTAATGTAATAAGTAAATGATAGTGCCCCAGATACCCAAGATACAAACTATGCATGTTTGTAGAAGCTACATGCAAATTTCACTAATTCAAAATAATGTGAAAAAACTTCATAAAATTCATCTTTATTTCAAAATAGCAAAAAGACTATAAATAGAATACATATCAAGATTTACATTTATTTTTAAAATTAATCTCAAAATAGAAATGCACAAATATAATACAAATAAAAATTTAGATTAATTTAAATAATTAAATAATACTTTTGAGTTCTACATTTAAAGATTTTTATAAAACCAAAATTGAATATAAATATATTTATAAATTATTTTTTTATGATAATTTATAGATATTTTATTTTACTAAAGTTAAGTCTTTGTTATAATTATAAACTTTGTTATATTATATACTTCTATTTATAGTTAGATAAAAAAAGAATTGTGATGTCCATTATATCATTAGCATTATCATCTTTAGGAAAGGCTTGAACATGTTGAGTGCAGAGCTTTGTGGAAGGTGAATGTTCTCCTGCTATTGTTGCTTCTTAGAGCATTGCAATCCCCGCTTCAAACTCAAATTGGTGTTCTTCGTTGCCTTTGAATCTTTAGTTCCTCTTCTTCCTATTGCGTATTACTTTGGTATTTATTGTTTGAGGTTGTGTGCAGTATGTGGTTTAAATTTTTTGAATTCCTTCTCACCATCCTTGAATAGGGGAAAACCCCCAATTGCAACCCACAATCCAATACCCGTTCACTCCATGCTCACCTGACCCCCCAATAACCGTTTATATTTTAGTCATTACATTATTTTATTTATGCCAATAAAAATTTACACATGACACCAATATATGTTCGCTACTAAATGTGTAGCTAACCAATAAAAAAAAAATCTAAACATCTATTGGTACATATATGTTTTGAATACAAGACAAGTTGCAGACAATAAAGTAATTTTTGCATTTATTTAAGTACATTGATGTTTACAATTACCACTCTATGCAAGTGGCTCAAAGCTTCAACTACATTATATATAAATGTATATTTGAACAGTTAATGGTGCACAATTTCACATTATATAAACCATTGTGAACAGTTAATGGTGCACATTTTGACATAATAGCAAACATTGACCAGCTTTTTGAGCTATCAATTGCACATTCACCCACACTTCCTATCACATCTTCATGTATTATCTCCATCAACTTTTGGTACTTGCACACACAGTTAATGGTGTAAGGCTCCCTAATAAACCAAAAAACATATTATAATTCATATAAATGACTGAATTTATGCAAGCCACCTATTTTACCTATTAAACCAAATATAAAATTGATTTCTTAAAGACCACGACAGAACCTAGGCATAAATGGCCACTGCAAAATGAAATGACAGATTGTTTCCCACAAAAAATTCAAATTTAAAACTCAACCACCACAATTCAATGCATTCGAATTTGAAATTCAACCACTATAATTCAATACATGTCCAATTTACACATTCGAACGATTTTATAAGAGGGAATTTCCAGGGTCATTATCATTACGAAATATCCTCTACTTTCACTGAATATCCTCTACAAAATTCAGAGCTTCCTAAGGCAATTTATCCTCTGCAAAATTCAGAGCTTCCTATCAGAATTTCTGCACATTCATCTTTAAAGGGAGCTTATTCAGGTCGGTACACCCATAATAGGTAAATTCATGTTTTATATTATCAGTTTGATGTTTTACATTTATTTTATCTAGTTTCATTATTTAAGATACTGTTTTATATTTATGTGCTCACTGTTTACATTACCAGAATAGGTAAATTCATGTTTTATATTATCAGTTTGTTGTTTTACATTTATTTTATCTGTTCTCATTATCAAGATACTATTTTATATTTATGTACTCACTGTTTACATTATTTTCAGGCATACTATTCTACATTTATGTTGTCTGGTTCATTATTCAATATTTTGTTTTATATTTATGTACTCAATCTTTGCATTTTTTTCAAGCAATATGTTTTACATTTATGTTGCCTATTTCATTATTGAATATACTCTTTTATATTTACGTACTTTACGTTTACATTCTTTTCAGGCATACAAATTAATATATTTTTAGTCAGTTGTTCAACTTAGCATTTTCCATCATTTAATCATATCATAGTTACATTTTTTTCACCTACATTCATCATAAATCAAGATAATAACAGCAGCATTACCCATTTTGGAATCATATCACAGTTATATTCTGAATCCCTCTTTACTAATCATGAAGTTTAATGGGTTTATAGTTTTTGTCCCAATTTATTGAGCAGTTTATGGATTACGATTTGCAGACAAATACATATATATACAGTCATGCCATGTAGGGTTTCATCATATCAGATTGTATATATATATATATATATATATATATATATATGATAAGAATATAACATTCTCTGCAAATACAATGATACATTCTCATAAGAATATATCATTCTTTGTAAATAGAATGATATTTTCTTATCATAATGTATACATACATTCATATATATATATTCTTATCAGATTACATATATGTGACTGGTACAAAATTGATCCCTCGTGAATTATTTTGTCAATGCCATCAAGGGTTTGCCTGGGTTTGACTGTAATCATTTCTTTTTACATGTGACAGGTACAAATTTGATCCCTCGTGAATTAATCTATCTATGCAATCAAGGGTTTGCCTGCTATGATTTTATTTGACATTATTTTATGAAATAATCACATGTAATGTGATTCAAACAGAACATTGACGGAATTTTTACCAAGTATAATAATGAAATTTTCTAGGTTTCTAGTTTTAATCCAAAATTATTGAGGGGTTTCAGCATACGGGTTAATGGGTTTACAGATTTTGTTGATTCTCTTTGAATCCCTGCAGGTTAAGTGGAATATAATGGTGCCTGCTAGAAGACTCTCTAAAAGGGTTGTAGGAAGAGGACCACGTGCCATTAGAGTCACTTGTGGGGTGCACTTCATTGATGAAGAGCCTGTAGAGGAAGTGCATGCAATTCCCGCAGAAGAAGACGTTCCTGACTCTGCGGATGAAGCCACCAACACAATAGAAGCCGAACCACCTGTTGAGCCAGATGTTCAGCCAGATGCTCATCCTGATGTACAACTTCCCTCACCTGTACCCATTAGGCAATGGACATATGATGATATGGAAGGAGCAGTCAAAAGTGTCGAAGAACACAACATGTCAGTCAGGGCAGCAACAATCAAGTGGGGTATGCCACCTAGCAGTTTGAGGGCGTGGTTGTTAGGAGTTACCACCACCAAGAAGAGGGGTCCACGTACCATATTATCTCACGAGGAGGAGGGTGAAATTGTCCAATGGTGCAAGGACATGGCAGATTTGGGCCACGGACTACAGGTCAATTAGCTACAATCCACAGTTGCCCAAATCACTGCAACTCGGCCCAATCCATTCACAAATGGTGTCCCTGGGAGGTCATGCTGGGCAGGATTTTGAAGAAGGCACCTAGATTTGACAATCAGAACTGCTGAAGGAGTGGACAGTGACAAAGCAATTATGGTTCGTCCTTCAGTTGTGCAAGCTTTCTATGACAACCTTAAGATATGATTAACCTTAACCACTATGGAGCAAGCCGAATTTGGAACTGCGATGAGACGGATATTCAAGCTAGTAGGAATTGTGGAATGAGAGTTATTGCAAAATTGGGTGTAAGGAGTATCACATTTGGTTTCAAAGAGCAAAGAGTGGATCACAGTGTTGGCTTGTGTAAATGCAGTTGGGTTAAGCATTCCTTGGTTCTACCTATTTAAATCAAAAAGGCACATGTAGAATTATATAGTAAATTATGAGATAGGTGCATTGATGGAAATCCAAGAACATGCTTGGATGACAAAGGAACTATTTGTCAAATGGTTAGACCATTTTGCAGCTAATATCCCCGGTGGCATTTCACCAACAAACAGGGCCCTTCTGATTTTTGACGGCCATGGCAGCCATGTGGCTTTCAAAACCACTGAAGAAGCAAGAAAATTAGGAATAGACCTGTTAACACTTCCTGCTCATACCAGTCACAAGCTGCAACCATTGGATGTCAACATTTTTTCTCCATTCAAGGCATATTTCAGAGAGGTACGAACAATTTGGCAAGCTAACAACCCACATATCGATATTGGGCGTGAAGAGTTGGCAACTCTAGCAAGCCAAGATTTCAAAAAAGCTTTGACACCATCCAACATTATTAGTGGGTTCCATAGAACAGGTATTTGGCCACTTGATCGGTCAGCCTTAACAAGGACATGGGGCCAAGTCAAGGCTATATTGTTGAAGACAATGTACCAAGTCCTAGAAGATAAGGTGATGCTTGCACGATGGAAGATGAAGAGGATGTTATTGCAGCAGAGACATGCCTGCGTCTACTTGGTTACAACCAGGAACAGATTGATGGTTTTGTGCGGGAATGCAATTAGGGCACTGAAACTACAACACACATTCAACCAGAAATTCAGCCAGTTGTTGCAAATTTCCAAGTAGAAGTCCTACCTCTTTTTGCACCCTACAATGAAGATACATAAACTACATTAGACCACAATGAGGGCACTGAAACTACAACACACATTCAACCAGAAATTCAGCTAGTTGTCGCAGATTTCCAAGCAGAAGTCCAACCTCTTATTGCACCCTGCAATGAAGATACGGAGACTACATCAGCTGGTTTGAGTTTTCCAACTCAAGTCAGCCAACCGAATTGGATGCATGAAGTAGCCACGAACCTTGGATGCCAATTAAATCCAATTGAGGAAGAAGTCATCCTTTCTATGCCATCCCCACCACACATTGATCCGATTGAAGTGATACATTACTTCACTACTGCAAGGAATTGGGAAGAGCATAGTGATGGTCGAAGTGAAGATGGCAATGCATATAGTGACAAAGAAGTTGAGTTTGTGCCATGCACCCCACATGATGGACAACAATCAACCAAACAAAATAGAAAATTCTTGAAACTTCCAATGCAGAGGGTGCAAGGATCATCACGAGGAGGTTGTTCTAAAGTGCTTCGCCTTAGTAGGCAGTCCCAAGTACTAACATCGGATGCCTTCATCGAAATGTATACTCAACAAGAGGCAAAGAAGAAAAGGCAAGCAGAGCTGCAACAACGTAAGAAGGACCAGATGTTGAAGAGAAAGGCAGAACATGAAGTGGAAGTAATTGAAAAGGAAGCAATGAGGGCTGAGAAGCAAGCAAGGAAAGCAATAGAAGATGAGGAGAAGATGATTAGAATGCAGGAGAAAGCAATCAAACAAGAGCAGGCCAAGGCTGAACGTCTACGAAAGGAAGCTGAAAAGAAAGCAGAACAAGCAAAGAGGATAAAGTGTAAGTCTACAGCGGGGAATCCTATACCCTCCCAACACCCTATACTGCTCGATATGATGAACATATTGGCACTAGCCTTTACAGCTATCAACAATATGCAAGTTGGGAGTAGCTCACAACAAATGGGACTGACTATAGATGCAAGCCAGACATTACTTACTCAAATAGCAACATGCCTTCAAACCTCAAGTAACCAAGTGTCACCTCCTACAAGTGGAACAGACTCAACTACTGGCGGATATATCACTCCACCTTCTTTTCCTAGCAATATGGAAAACTAAATATGTTGGTATTGAGTTTTGGTTTTTGATCGATGTAGCAGTATATTCTATTGATCTGCTTTGCATATCAGATCAAAATATTTGCTTCAAGTTATAACTGTGATATGATTATAAGATGTGATAATATTGTTGTTATCATGTTTGGAACCTCACATATGTTTAAGGTGAGAAGAAATTTAATACAAGCACCTAGTAATATTTTGATATGTTTCAAGTATTTTTCAGCCATGTTTTTCTATCGCACCACCCAATGAATTCTTGCAATTTGATAAAAAATATAGCTATGATATGATTATAAAATTTCCTAATACTGTTGTTGATATTTATTCGAACCTCATAGTTAAGTCTCTTATATGTTTTATGAGGGTTTCATCCTTGTATTTTCTATGGTATCACTAAGTACACTATGTTTCAGTGTTTGTGAATAAAAAAATCAGATTGTATGTATATATTTGCAGACAATGATATATTCTTATCAAATTGTATGTATATATATTCATATATACATACAATCTATTAAGAATATATCATTGTCTGAAAATTGTAATCTGACAAGAAATCCATGGGAGATGATGAGTTTAGGGCTTAAAGATGCACGGTAAGCCGTTGTTAGGTAAACTCATACGCATGGTCTAATGAAGGCATATGGGGCACATGGTTAACAATGTAATGTGGTGAGGTTGAGATTAAAGTGACCACCTCCTAGTAGACAATGATATGTTCTTTACATACAATGAAATGTTCTTATCAGATTGTATATATGTATTTGTAGACAATGATATATTCTTATCAGATTGTATGCATGTATATATATACATACTATCTGATAAGAATATATCATTGTCTGCAAATAGTGATCATTGTATTTGCAGACAGAGATATGTTCTTATCAGATTGTATGTATATATTTGTAGACAATGATATATTCTTATCAAATTGTATGTATATATATACAATCTGATAATAATATATCATTGTCTGCAAATTGAAATCATTCTATTTGCAGACAATGATATATACTTATTAGTTTGTATATAATTGTCGAACACTAGTTCTTTCTTAATGATTAATGTTTCACTAGCACTATAGCTTATACCATCAATTATCACAATCTAACCACATTGAGTTGCACTCTTAACTGCTCTATTAGCCTCTAAGTTAACCCTCTATAGATTTCATATTATTTCAAACAAATCCAGTTACACGTGACCCTAAAGTTTCCATAATAATATTGTTATTTTCATTTCATTCTAACACAATAACTTTGCAATAAAATATAATACTAATATTATATTCTTACTTCATATTATAATTACCCTACTAGTTTGTTCATCTAGCTTTCAGCCATATATATAAAATCACATAGTTTTCTATATTACTAGGTCATTGCCAAAGTAAAGTCAAAGACTTTACCTGTCATTAACGCTTAATACTTTCTGTTGATTGTAGACAAATCCTTGCATGCCTGCCATTAAGAGACCAATGTAGTTAAATATATTCCTCGAATCAAACTAGCATTTGTAAGAACAAAATATGTATGAAAACAATACAACATAAAATATAAACATATCATAAAGCATTAAGAGAAAAATGTCCCTATAGAGTTTATTGTGTTAACAAACACAACTTCCATGGTATGTTGATAATCGACATACTTGGTTCACCTCTTGACGCTCCCGCTTTCCTACAAAATAATTGTAATAAACGGGGTAGTAATCGGTACTCGTAACATTCCCACATCAAATCATCCTTACAATATTGCATGCACAACAATAAGAGTTTTGATTGGAGCATTAAAATCCACAATGTTCTAATCCAATGTATGAAGCTGAAAATAACAGTTTATATAAATTTGTATATACATATACATGTACATGTATATGTATATGTATATGCATGCACATATACATATACATGTACATGTATATGTATATGTATATGCATGCACATATACATATACATGTACATGTATATGTATATGTATATGTATATGTATATGTATATGTATGTACATATACATATGCATGTACATGTACATGCATGTACATGTACATGTATATGTATATACATATATGCAATCTGACTATTGAAACACATATAGCAAGTGGAAGAAAACAAATTATATCACATCATACATTGATGTGATATGATTACATAATGGATAATGCTCATTTGAACAATTGACTGAAAACTGAATAATTTGTATGCCTCAAAATACTGCAAACACTCAGTACATAAATATAAAAGAGTATATTGAATAATGAAACAAACAACATTAATGTAAATCCAATAAGCTGATAAATAAGAACATGTATTTAGTTATTATGGGTGTACCAACATGAATAAGTTGCCTTTTAAGAGGAATGTGCATAGGTAGCGTTAGTAAGCTCTAAATTTTGTAGAGGATATTGAGGGAATGATCGTGGAAATTCCCTCTTATAAAAACATTGGAGTGTGCTTGATAAAATAGGTGGCTTGCATAAATTCAGTCTATTATAATACGTTTTTAGTTTTCATTATATGTACCGAGCTGAATTTTGCAAAGGATATGCAGTGAAAGCATAGGAGAATTCTACTAAAAATGACACTGGAAATTCCCTCTTATAAAATCATTTGAATGTGCATATTGAATGCATTGAATTGTGGTGATTGAATTTCAAATCTCAATTTTCTTGCCAAATAATCAATCTATTCATACTGCAGTGGCCACTCCTATCTAATTTCAATGGTGCGTAGAATTTTTTAAAAAGCCTATTTACAATTATTAATTAACCTATTTCAAATTACGTTTGTATGTGGGCCCGATCAAAATATCACGCTAGTCCGCTAGGAGGTGGTCACTTTAATCTCAACCTCACCACATTACATTATTAACCACATGCCCCATATGCCTTCATCAAACCACGCGTATGATTTTGCCTAACCACGGCTTGTTGGCCATCTTTAAGCCCTAAACCCATCATCTCCCACGGATTTCTTGTCAGAATACAATTTGCAGACAATGATATATTCTTATCAGATTGTATGTTAGAGTTTGTTAGAGCAGCTAAGAGTGCAGTTCAATGTGGTTAGATTGTTATAATTGATGGTATAAGCTATAGTGTTAGTAAAACATTAATCATTAAAAAAGAAGTAGTGATTGACAATTATATACAATCTAATAAGAATATATCATTGTCTGCAAATAGAATGATTTCAATTTGCAGACAATGATATATTACTATCAGATTGTATATATATATACATACAATCTGATAAGAATATATCATTGTCTACAAATATATACATACAATTTGATCAGAACATATCACTGTCTGCAAATACAACGATCACTATTTACAGACAATGATATATTCTTATCAGATTGTATGTATATATATACATGCATACAATCTGATAAGAATATATCATTGTCTGCAAGTACATATATACAATATGATAAGAACATTTCATTATCTGTAAAGAACATATCATTGTCTACTAGGAGGTGGTCACTTTAATCTTAACCTCACCACATTACATTGTTAATTGCGTGACCCATATGATTTCATCAAACCACACGTATGAGTTTACCTAACTGCGGCTTGCTGGGCATCTTTAAGCCCTAAACTCATCATCTCCCACAAATTTCTTGTCAGATTAGAATTTACAGACAATGATATACTCTTAACAGATTGTATGTATATATGAATATATATACATACAATCTGATAAGAATATATCATTATCTGTAAATATATACATACAATCTGATTTTTTTATTCACAAACACTGAAACATAGTGTACTTACTGATACCACACAATGTGGTTAGATTGTGATAATCGATGGTATAAGCTATAGTGCTAGTAGAACATTAATCATTAAGAAAGAACTAGTGATCGACACTTATATACAAACTGATAAGAATATATCATTGTCTACAAATATATACATACAATCTGATAAGAACATATCACTCTCTGCAAATACAATGATCACTATTTGCAGACAATGATATATTCTTATCAGATAGTATGTATATATATACATGCATACAATCTGATAAGAATATATCATTGTCTGCAAATACATATATACAATCTGATAAGAACATTTCATTATCTGTAAAGAACATATCATTGTCTACTAGGAGGTGGTCACTTTAATCTCAACCTCACCACATTACATTGTTAACCATGTGCCCCATATGCCTTCATCAAACCACACGTATGAGTTTACCTAACAGCAGCTTGTTGGGCATCTTTAAGCCCTAAACTCATCATCTCCTACAGATTTCTTGTCAGATTACAATTTCCAAACAAACACTCATCCCAAAAACCCAGATCTCTCATCCCAAAAACCTTGTGAACATCAAAGCAGGACTGGATTCACATGTACGAAATCGAAGGACGAATTTAGTTCGGATTTGGTATGGCATGAATCGACGGGCCCGGTTCTCAAGCAATCCTTATCATTACAGTATTAAAACTATTAATAGCTGGATAGTATGATCTCCACCTCCATTTCTTCACAGAAGCCCCAAGTCTGCCAGAAAAGCAGGATGGTATTCATGTTTGGAGTCGACTGCCATTGCACTAAGGAGTTAGGAATGACCCAGTGCAGAAGGCTTTTTAACATTCCAGACCTAGCAATAAGGAATGTAGTTGTCGACCTAGTCTCTGAGGTTTTGTCTCTTGATCAGCACTGGTGCGATGGCAGAATCTACGAGCTCATATTATGCGCATTAGTGGACATAACTGAGGCCAGGGAAGTCGTGGTTGAGCGGCTCGACAGATTCATAGAAATTAGTAACGTTGAGGCCATAGCCAATTCCATTCTAAACCTAAGTGATGAGTGCTAGGTTAACTTCCTAAAGTATTATTTTGACCCAGCAATACTGAACATGGTAGAAGATGAAGAGGAAAATGATGAGGAGGAGGAAAAATCCGAAGAGGACGATGTCGACGAAGATGCAGCTAGTGCTCGCCGGGTTGCAGCAAATAACTTTTGTATTGACACATGGGAAGTATTTAGAGTAGGAGTCAAAAATGACAACATGGATGCCTTCTCCAACTTCATACGATCCGACTTGTCTTGGCTCAACGGGGTCTGCTTGCAACAATTGACCAGGATGGGAGACATCCTTGCAGCAATTTTCTTGCTCATAGAATGAGCAGGGTTTGTAATTTCGTTCTAGACCTGTAAAAGCCAAATCTGAATGCACATGGGAGTTTCCCCCTTTGGTAACACTTATCTATAAAATAAAATATCATTATCTGTGAAGGCAATTGTGATGAAACCCTGCACGACTTTATATAATGAAACCCTACACGGCATGACTGTATACACCAGTATATATCGCTTGCCTGCAAATTGTAATCTTAAAACCGTAGTATTATTTTGGAAAAATATTGTATACCCATCAAATTTCATAATGATAATGCAGGGATTCAAAGAGAATCAACAAAATCTATAAACCCATTAACCCATATGTTGAAACCCTTCAATAATTTGGGGTTAAAACTAGAAACCCATAAAATTTTGTTATTATACTTGGTAAAAATTTCGTCAATGTTCTGTTTGAATCACATTACATGTGATTATTTCATAAAATAATGTCAAATAAAATCATAGCAGGCAAACCCTCGATTGCATAGACAGATTAATTCATGAGGGATCAAATTTAAACCAGTCACATGTAAAAAGAAATTATTACAGTCAAACCCAGGCAAACCCTCGATGGCATTGACAGAATAATTCACGAGGGATCAATTTTGTACCAATCACATGTAAAACAAAATGATTACAGTCAAACCCAGGCAAACCCTCGATGGCAGTGACAAAATAATTCACGAGGGATCAATTTTGTACCAATCACATGTAAAACAAAATGATTACAATCAAACCCAGGCAAACCCTCGATGGCATTGATAGAATAATTCACGAGGGATCAATTTTGTAACAGTCACATGTAAAACAAAATGATTAAATACAGTTATCAAGGCACCATATAGAGAAATTCACTCAAACACCATCGACGCCAACGAAAACCCACTATTCTACAAACAAACTTGCAAGTTTAGAGAGGTGGAGACGTTACCTTCAATGTTTGGGTGTTAGACAAAGTCGCCATGGCCGCACGAGCTCACGTCAACGGCAGGAGAGAGGAGACGACAATGAAAAAACTGCGGGAGATGATGAGATTAGGGCTTAACGCTGCCCAACAATTGGGGGTTAGGTTATAAGTTTCTGGTGGGTTGATGAAGGGATTTGAAGAGAATCAACAAAATCTGTAAACCCATTAACCCGTATGCTGAAACCCCTCAATAATTTGGGGTTAAAACTGGAAACCCATAAAATTTCGTTATTATACTTGGTAAAAATTTCGTCAATGTTCTGTTTGAATCACATTACATGTGATTATTTCATAAAATAATGTCAAATAAAATCATAGCAGGAAAACCCTCGATTGCATAGACAGATTAATTCATGAGGGATCAAATTTAAACCAGTCACATGTAAAAAGAAATTATTACAGTCAAACCCAGGCAAACCCTCGATGGCATTGACAGAGTAATTCACGAGGGATCAATTTTGTACCAGTCACATGTAAAACAAAATGATTACAGTCAAACCCAGGCAAACCCTCGATGGCAGTGACAAAATAATTCACGAGGGATCAATTTTGTACCAATCACATGTAAAACAAAATGATTACAATCAAACCCAGGCAAACCCGCGATGGCATTGATAGAATAATTCATGAGGGATCAATTTTTTTACAGTCACATGTAAAACAAAATGATTAAATACAGTTATCAAGGCACCATATAGAGAAATTCACTCAAACACCATCGATGCCAACGAAAACCCACTATTCTACAAACAAACTTGCAAGTTTAGAGAGGTGGAGACATTACCTGCAATGTTTGGGTGTCAGACAAAGTCGCCATGGCCGCACGAGCTCACGTCGACGGTGGGAGAGAGGAGACGACAATGAAAAAACTGCGGGAGATGATGAGATTAGGGCTTAACGCTGCCCAACAATTGGGGGTTAGGTTATAAGTTTCTGGTGGGTTGATGAAGGGATTTGAAGAGAATCAACAAAATCTGTAAACCCATTAACCCGTATGCTGAAACCCCTCAATAATTTGGGGTTAAAACTGGAAACCCATAAAATTTCGTTATTATACTTGGTAAAAATTTCGTCAATGTTCTGTTTGAATCACATTACATGTGATTATTTCATAAAATAATGTCAAATAAAATCATAGCAGGCAAACCCTTGATTGCATAGACAGATTAATTCATGAGGGATCAAATTTAAACCAGTCACATGTAAAAAGAAATTATTACAGTCAAACCCAGGCAAACCCTCGATGGCATTGACAGAATAATTCACGAGGGATCAATTTTGTACCAGTCACATGTAAAACAAAATGATTACAGTCAAACCCAGGCAAACCCTCGATGGCAGTGACAAAATAATTCACGAGGGATCAATTTTGTACCAATCACATGTAAAACAAAATGATTACAATCAAACCCAAGCAAACCCTCGATGGCATTGATAGAATAATTCACGAGGGATCAATTTTGTAACAGTCACATGTAAAACAAAATGATTAAATACAATTATCAAGGCACCATATAGAGAAATTCACTCAAACACCATCGACGCCAACGAAAACCCACTATTCTACAAACAAACTTGCAGGTGAAGAGAGGTGGAGATGTTACCTACAGCGTTCAGGTGCCAGACAAAGTCACCATGGCCGCACGAGCTCACGTCGACAGCGAGAGAGAGGAGACGACGATGAAAAAACCGCGGGAGATGATGAGTTTAGGGCTTAAAGCTTCCCAACAACTAGGGATTAGGTTAGAAGTTTCTGGTGCGGTGATGAAGGCGAATGGGGCACATGGTTAACAATGTAATGTGGTGAGGTTGAGATTAAAGTGACCACCTCCTAGCGAACCCACGTGATATTTTGACTGGGCCCACATACAAACGTAATTTATAATAGGTTAATTGATAATTGTAAATTAGCTTTTTTATAAAAAATTATTGGATTTAGAATGAACGGGTATGGGCGAAGTCATGAATTTGTAGCGGGCAGAGGTTTAAAAACACCTTTTTTTAGCACTTCTTGATTGACAGGTTCTACAAAAGGTATTTTAAATACCCACAAGCCAAAATTTAATTTTTAAGGTCCTAACTCACTTACGAAGAAGACCAATTTTTTTAAAAAAAAATTGGACCTATTTTGCACTCTACACGAATGCGCGAAGTTAGCCCTAGCGGCTACTGGTACGTTTCCCCTAGTAGAAGGGCGATAATTTCCCTCACTCTCATAGGCTTTCACAACATCCTTGTAAGAGTGTTTCATGAAGGTTCCAATTTCAACATGTTTTATCTTGTTAACTTTAGGGAAGGGCTCATTTAATTCCTCTGTACCACCCTTCTCTCCATTCGAGTCAGCTCCATCTCCCATGAACCAGTTGGCTTGGGAGAGGTAAATGAGGTTACGAGACATACGATCCCAATAAATGTAGATTTAACTATCCAACAACAAAATAAGCTGAGGCCATAAGGAAAACACAAAAAAAATAAAAGGAGGCTAGGGGAAATGTACAAGTAGCCGCTAGGGCTAACTTCGTACATTCGTGTAGAGTACAAAATAGGTCCAATTTTTTTAAAAAAAATTTGGTCTTCTTCGTAAGCGAGTTAGGACCTTAAAAATAAAATTTTGGCTTGTGGGTATTTAAAATACCTTTTGTAGAACCTATCAAACGAGAAGTGCTAAAAAAAGGTGTTTTTAAACCTCCGCCCGCTACATTTTCATGACTTTGTCCATACCCGTTCATTCTAAATCCAATAATTTTTTATAAAAAAGCCAATTTACAATTATCAATTAACCTATTATAAATTACGTTTGTATGTGGACCCGGTCAAAATATCATGTGGGTCTGCTAGGAGGTGGTCACTTTAATCTCAACCTCACCACATTACAGTGTTAACCACATGCCCCATATGCTTCATCAACCCACGCGTATGTCTCAACCTCACCACCTACGCTTGTTAACCACATGCCCCATTCGCCTTCATCACCGCACCAAAAACTTCTAACCTAACCCCCAATTGTTGGGCAACTTTAAGCCCTAAACTCATCATCTCTCGCATTTTTTTCATTGTTGTCTCCTCTCTCCCGTTGTCGACACGAGCTCATGTGTCCATGGCGACTTCATCCGACACCCGAACGCTACAAGTAACGTCTCCACCTCTCTTCACCTACAAGTTTGTTTGTAGAACAATGGGTTTTCGTTGGCGTCGACGGTGTTTGAGTGAATTTCTCTGTATGGTGTTGTGATAACTGACTACAATAATTTCATTTTACATGTGACTATTACAAAATTGATCCCTCGTGAATTATTCTATCAATGCCATCGAGGGTTTGCCTAGGTTTGACTGTAATCATTTTGTTTTACATGTGACTAGTACAAAATTGATCCCTCGTGAATTATTCTATCACTGCCATCAAGGGTTTGCCTGGGTTTGACTATAATCATTTTGTTTTACATGTGACTGGTACAAACTTGATCCCTCGTGAATTACTTTGTCAATGCCATCAAGGGTTTGCCTGGGTTTGACTGTAATCATTTCTTTTTACATGTGACTGGTACAAATTTGATCCCTCATGAATTAATCTGTCTATGCAATCGAGGGTTTGCCTGCTATGATTTTATTTGACATTATTTTATGAAATAATCACATGTAATGTGATTCAAACAGAACATTGACGATTTTTTTATCAAGTATAATAATGAAATTTTATGGGTTTCGAGTTTTAACCCCAAATTATTGAGGGGTTTCAGCATACGGGTTAATGGGTTTACAAATTTTGTTGATTCTCTTCGAATCCCTTCATCAACCCACCATAAACTTATAACCTAACCCCCAGTTGTTGGGCAGCTTTAAGCCCTAATCTCATCATCTCCCGCGGTTTTCTCATCGTTGTCTCCTCTCTCCCGTTGTCAACGCGAGCTCGTGTGGCCATGGCGACTTCGTCCGACACCCAAACACTGCAGGTAACATCTCCACCTCTCTTCACCTGCAAGTTTGTTTGTAGAAAAGTGGGTTTTCATTGGCGTCGACGGTGTTTGAGTGAATTTCTCTATATGGTGTTGTGATAATTGACTACAATAATTTCGTTTTACATGTGACTGTTACAAAATTGATCCCTCGTGAATTATTTTGTCAATGCCATCGAGGGTTTGCTTGGGTTTGACTATAATCATTTTGTTTTACATGTGACTGGTACAAAATTGATCCCTTGTGAATTATTTTGTCACTGCCATCGAGGGTTTGCTTGGGTTTGACTGTAATCATTTTTTTTTACATGTGACTGGTAAAAAATTGATCCCTCGTGAATTATTTTGTCAATTCCATCGAGGGTTTGCCTGGGTTTGACTGTAATCATTTCTTTTTACATGTGACTGGTTTAAATTTGATCCCTCATGAATTAATCCATCTATGCAATCAAGGGTTTGCCTGCTATGATTTTATTTGACATTATTTTATGAAATAATCACATGTAATGTGATTCAAACAGAACATTGACGGAATTTTTACCAAGTATAATAACAAAATTTTATGGGTTTCCAGTTTTAACCCCAAATTATTGAGGGGTTTCAGCATACGGGTTAATGGGTTTACAGATTTTGTTGATTCTCTTCGAATCCCTGCATTATCATGATGACATTTGATGGGTATACAATATTTTTCCAAAATATTACTACGGTTTTAAGATTACAATTTGCAGGCAAGCAATATATACTGGTGTATACAGTCATGCCGTGTAGGGTTTCATTATATAAAGTTGTGCAGGGTTTCATCACAATTTCCTTCACTGATAATGATATTTTATTTTATAGATAAGTGTTACCAAAGGGGGTAACTCCCATCTACATTCAGATTTGGATTTTATAGGTCTAGAATGAAATTACAAACCCTGCTCATTCTATGAGCAAGAAAATTGCTGCAAGGATGTCTCCCATCCTGGTCAACCGTTGCAAGTGGACCCCGTTGAGCCAAGCCAAGTCAGATCGCATGAAGTTGGAGAAGGCGTCCATGTTGGCATTTTTGACTCTTGCTCTAAATACTTCCCATGCGTCAATACGAAAGTTATCTGCTGCAACCTGGCGGGCACGAGCTACACCTTCGTCCACATCATCCTCTTCGGATTGCGCCTCCTCCTCATTATTTTCCTCCTCATCTTCTACCACGTTCAGTATTGCTGGGTTGAAATAATACTTTAGGAAGCTGACCCAACACTCATCACTTAGGTTCAGAATGGCATTGGCTACGGCCTCGACATTACCGATTTCTATGAATCTGTCGAGCTGCTCAACCATGACTTCCTTGGCCTTGGTTATGTCCACTAATGCGCATAGTATGAGCTCATAGATTCTTCGTCACACCAGTGCTGATCAAGAGACAAAACCTCAGAGACTAGGTTGACAACTGCATTCCTTATTGCTAGGTCTGGAATGTTAAAAATCCTTCTACACTAGGCCATTCCTAACTCCTTAGTGCAATGGCAATCGACTCCAAACATGAATACCATCCTGCTTTTCTAGAAAACTTGGGGCTTCTGTGAAGAGATGGAGGTGGAGATCATACTGTCTAGCTATTAATAGTCTTAATACTATAACGATAAGGATTGCTTGAGAATCGGGCCCGTCAATTCATGCCATACAAAATCTAAAATAAATCTGTCCTTAGATTTCACACATGTGAATCCAGTCCTGCTTTGAGGTTCACAAGGTTTTGGGGATGAGAGATCTGGGTTTTGGGGATGAGTGTTTGTTTGGAAATTGTAATCTGACAAGAAATCTGCAGGAGATGATGAGTTTAGGGCTTAAAGATGCCCAGCAAGCCGTGGTTAGGTAAACTCATACGCGTGGTTTGATGAAGGCATATGGGGCACATGGTTAACAATGTAATGTGGTGAGGTTGAGATTAAAGTGACCACCTCCTAGTAGACAATGATATGTTCTTTACAAACAATGAAATGTTCTTATCAGAATGTATATATGTATTTGCAAACAATGATATATTCTTATCAGATTGTATGCATATATATATATACATACTATTTGATAAGAATATATCATTGTCTGCAAATAGTGATCACTGTATTCGCAGACAGGGATATGTTCTTATTAGATTGTATGTATATATTTGTAGACAATGATAAATTCTTATCAGATTGTATGTATATATATACAATCTAATAATAATATATCATTGTCTGCAAATTGAAATCATTCTATTTTTAGACAATGATATATTCTTATCAGTTTGTATATAATTGTCGATCACTAGTTCTTTCTTAATGATTAATGTTCTACTAACACTATAGTTTATACCATCGATTATCACAATCTAACCACATTGTGTGGTATCAGTAATTACACTATGTTTCAGTGTTTGTGAATAAAAAAATCACATTGTATGTATATATTTATAGACAATGATATATTCATATCAGATTGTATGTATATATTTACAGATAATGATATATTCTTATCAGATTGTATGCATATATATTCATATATACATACAATCTATTAAGAATATATCATTGTCTGCAAATTGTAATCTGACAAGAAATCCGTGGGAGATGATGAGTTTAGGGGTTAAAGATGCCCAACAAGCCACGGTTAGGTAAACTCATACGTGTGGTTTGATGAAATCATATGGGGCACGTGGTTAACAATGTAATGTGGTGAGGTTGAGATTAAAGTGACCACCTCCTAGTAGACAATGATATATTCTTTACAGACAATGAAATGTTCTTATCAGATTGTATGCATGTATATATATATACATACAATCTGATAAGAATATATCATTGTCTGCAAATAGTGATCATTGTATTTGCAGACAGTGATATGCTCTTATCATATTGTATGTATATATTTGTAGACAATGATATATTCTTATCAGATTGTATGTATATATATACAATCTGATAGTAATATATCATTGTCTACAAATTGAAATCATTCTATTTGGAGACAATGATATATTCTTATCAGATTGTATATAATTGTCGATCACTACTTCTTTCTTAATGATTAATGTTTTACTAACACTATAGCTTATACCATCAATAATCACAATCTAACCACATTGAACTGCACTCTTAGCTGCTCTAACAAACTCTAACATACAATCTGATAAGAACGTATCATTGTCTACAAATTGTATTCTGACAAGAAATATGTGGGAGATGATGGGTTTAGGGCTTAAAGATGGCCAACAAGCTGCGGTTAGGTAAACTCATACGCATGGTTTGATGAAGGCATATGGGGCACGTGGTTAACAATGTAATGTGGTGAGGTTGAGATTAAAGTGACCACCTCCTAGTGGACCAATGTGATATTTTGATCGGGCCCACATACAAACGTAACTTGAAAAAGGTTAATTGATAATTGTAAATAGGCTTTTTTAAAAATTGTATGCACCATTGAAATTAGACAGGAGTGGCCACTGCAGTATGAATAGACCGATTATTTGGCAAGAAAATTGAGATTTGAAATTCAATCACCACAATTCAATGCATTCAATATGCACATTCAAATGATTTTATAAGGGAATTTCCAGTGTCATTTTCAGTACAAATTCTCCTATGCTTTCACTACACATCCTCTGCAAAATTTAGCTCATTACATATAATGAAAACTAAAAATGTATTATAATATACTGAATTTATGCAAGCCACCTATTTTATCAAGCACACTCCAATGTTTTTATAAGAGGGAATTTCCATGGTCATTCCCTCAATATCCTCTGCAAAATTCATAGCTTACTAACGCTACCTATGCACATTCATCTTAAAAGGTTGCTTATTCATGTTGGTACACCCTGAATAACTAAATACATGTTCTTATTTATCAGCTTACTGGCTTTACATTAATTTTGTCTGTTTTATTATTCAATATACTCTTTTATATTTATGTATTGAGTGTTTGCAGTATTTTGAGGCATACAAATTATTCAGTTTTCAGTCAATTGTTCAAACGAGTATTATCCATTATGTAATCATATCACATCATTGTATGATGTGATATAATTTATTTTCTTCCACTTGCTATATGTGTTTCAATAGTCAGATTACATATATGTATATACATATACATGTACATGTACATGCATATACATATACATATACATGTACATGTACATGTACATGCATATGTATATGTACATACATATACATATACATATACATATACATATACATATACATATACATGTACATGTACATGTATATGTATATACAAATTTATATACACTATTATTTTCAGCTTCATACATTGGATCAAAACATTGTAGATTTTAATGCTCCAACCAAAACTCTTATTGTTGTGCATGCAATATTGTAAGGATGATTTGATGTGGGAATGTTACGAGTACCGAGTACTACCCCCATTTATTACAATTATTTTGCAGGCAAGCGGGAGCGTCAAGAGGTGAACCAAGTATGTTGATTATCAACATAGCATGGAAGTTGTGTTTGTTAACACAATAAACTCTATAGGGACATTTTGCTCTTAATGCTTTATGATATGTTTATATTTTATGTTGTATTGTTTTCATACATATTTTGTTCTTACAAATGCTAGTTTGATTCGAGGAATATATTTAACTACATTGGCCTCTTAATGGCAGGCATGCGAGGATTTGTCTACAATCAACAGAAGGTATTAAGCGTTAATGACAAGTAAATTCTTTGACTTTACTTTGGCAATGACCTAGTAATATAAAAAACTATGTGATTTTATATATATGGCTGAAAGTTAGATGAACAAACTATTAGGGTAATTATAATATGAAGTAAGAATATAATATTAGTATTATGTTTTATTGCAAAGTTATTGTGTTAGAATGAAATGAAAATAACAATATTATTATGGAAACTTTAGGGTCATGTGTAACTGGATTTGTTTGAAATAATATGAAAGCTATAGAGGGTTAACTTAGAGGCTAATAGAGCAGCTAAGAGTGCAATTCAATGTGGTTAGATTGTGATAATTGATGGTATAAGCTATAGTGATAGTGAAACATTAATCATTAAGAAAGAACTAGTGATCGACAATTATATACAAACTGATAAGAATATATCATTGTCTGTAAATAGAATGATTTCAATTTGCAGACAATGATATATTATTATCAAATTGTATATATATACATACAATCTAATAAGAGTATATCATTTTCTACAAATATATACATACAATCTGATAAGAACATATCACTGTTTGCAAATACAATGATCACTATTTGCAGATAATGATATATTCTTATCAGATAGTATGTATATATATACATGCATAAAATCTGATAAGGATATATCATTGTCTGCAAATACATATATACAATCTGATATGAACATTTCATTGTCTATAAAGAACATATCATTGTCTACTAGGAGGTGGTCACTATAATCTCAACCTCACCACATTACATTGTTAACCACGTGCCCCATATGCCTTCATCAAACTAGGCGTATGAGTTTACCTAACCGCGGCTTGCTGGGCATCTTTAAGCCCTAAACTCATCATCTCCCATGGATTTCTTGTCATATTACAATTTGCAGACAATGATATATTCTTAACAGATTGTATGTATATATGACTATATATACATACAATTTGATAAGAATATATCATTGTCTATAAATATATACATACAATCTAATTTTTTTATTCACAAACACTGAAACATAGTGTACTTAGTGATACCACGGAAAATACAAGGCTGAAACCCTCATAAAACATATAAGAGACTTAACTATGAGGTTCGAATGAATATCAACAGCAGCATTAGGATATTTTATAATCATATCATAGTTATATTTTTTATCAAATTGCAAGAATTCATTGGGTGGAGCGACAAAAAAATATGGCTGAAAAATACTTGAAACATATCAAAATATTATTGGGTGCTTGTATTAAACTTCTTCTCACCTTAAACATGTGTGAGGTTCCAAACATAATAACAACAGTATTATCACATCTTATAATTATATCACAGTTATAACTTGAAGCAAATATTTTGATCTGATATGCAAAGCAGATCAATAGAATATACTGCTACATCGATCAAAAAAGAAAACTCAATACCAACATATTTAGTTTTCCATATTGCTAGGAAAAGAAGGTGGCATGAGATACTCGCCAGTAGCTGAGTCTGTTCCACTTGTAGGAGGTGACACTTGGTTAATTGAGGTTTGAAGGCATGTTGCTATTTGAGCAAGCAATGTCTGGCTTGCATCTACAGTTAGTCTCATTTATTGTGAGCCACTCCCAACTTGCATATTGTTGATAGCTGTAAAGGTTGGTGCAATATATTCATCATATCGAGTAGTATAGGGTGTTGGGAGGGTATAGGATTCCCTGCTGTAGACTTACGCTTTATCCTCTCTGCTTGTTATGTTTTCTTTTCAGCTGCCTTTCGTAGATGTTCAACCTTGGCCTACTCTTGTTTGATTGCTTTCCCCCACATTCTAATCATCTTCTCCTCATATTCTATCGCTTTCCTTGCTTGTTTCTCAGCCCTCATTGCTTCCTTTTCAATTGCTTCCACTTCACATTTTGCCTTTCTCTTCAACATCTGGTCCTTCTTATGTTGCTGCAGCTTTGCTTGCCTTTTCTTCTCTTCCTCTTGTTGAGTATACATTTCGATGAAGGCGTACGATGTTAGTACTTGGGACTGCCTACTAAGGTGAAGCACTCTAGAACGACCTCCTCGTGATGATCCTTGCAGCCTCTGCACTGGAAGTTTCAATAATTTGCTATTTTGTCTGGTTGATTGTTTTCCATCATGTGGGGTGCATGGCACGAACTCAACTTCTTCATCACTATATGCATTGTCATCTTCACTTTGACCATCACTATGCTCTTCCCAATTCCTTGCAGTAGTGAAGTAATGTATCACTTCAACCGGATAAATGTGTGGTGGGGATGGCATAGAAAGGCTGACTTCTTCCTCAATCGGATTTAATTGGCATCCTAGGTTCGTGGCTGTTTCATGCATCCAATCCGATTAGCTGACTTGAGTTGGAAAACTTAGACCAACTGATGTAGTCTCTATATCTTCATGGCAGGGTGCAATAGGAGGTTGGACTTTTGCTTGGAAATCTACAACAACTGGCTGAATTTCTGGTTGAATGTGTGTTGTAGTTTCAGTGCCCTCATTGTGGTCTGATGTAGTTTATGTATCTTCATTGCAAGGTGCAAAAAGAGGTAGGACTTCTGCTTGGAAATTTGCAACAACTAGCTAAATTTCTGGTTGAATGTGTGTTGTAGTTTCAGTGCCCTGATTGCATTCCCACACAAAACCATCAATTTGTTCCTGGTTGTAACCAAGTAGATGCAGACATGTCTCTGCTACAATAACATCCTCTTCATCTTCCATCGTGCAAGCATCACCTTTTGTTCTAGGACTTGGTACATCATCTTCAACAATATAGCCTTGACTTGTCCCCATGTCCTTGTCAAGGGATGACCGATCAAGTGGCCAAATACCCGTTCTACAGAACCCACTAATAATGTTGGATGGTTTCAAAGCTTTTTTCAAAGCTTGGCTTGCTAGAGTTGCCAACTCTTCCCGCGCAATATCGATATGTGGGTTGTTAGCTTGCCAGATGGTTTGTACCTCTCTGAAATATGCCTTGAATGGAGCAAAAATGCTAACATCTAATGGCTACAACTTGTGACTAGTATGAGCAGGAAGTGTTAATAGGTCTATTACTAATTTTCTTGCTTCTTCAATGGTTTTGAAAGCCACGTGGCTACCATGGCCATCAAAATTCAGAAGGGCCCTGTTTGTTGGTGAAACGCCACCAGGGATATTAGCTGCAAAATGGTCTAACCATTTGACAAATAGTTCCTTTTTCATCCAAGCATGTTCTTGGATTGCCATCAATGCACCTATCTCACAATTTACTATAGAATTATGCATGTGCCTTTTTTATTTAAACAGGTAGAACCTAGGAATACTTAACCCAGCTGCATTTACACAAGCCAACACTGTGATCCACTCTCTGCTCTTTGTAACTAAATGTGGTACACTCTTTACACCCAATTTTGCAATAACTCTCATTCCACAGTTCCTACTAGCTTGAATATCCGTCTCATTGCAGTTCCAAATTCGGCTTGCTCCATAGTGGTTAAGGTTAATCATATCTTGAAGTTTGTCATAGAAAGCTTGCACGACTGAAGGATGAACCATAATTGCTCGGTCACTGTCCACTCCTTCAGCAGTTTTGATTGTCAAATCTTCATGCCTTCTTCAAAATCCTACCCACCATGACCTCCTGGGGACACCATTTGTGAATGGATTGAGCCGAGTTGTAGTGATTTGGGCAACTGTGGATTGTAGTTGATTGACTTGCAATCCGTGGCCCAAATCTGCCATGTCCTTGCACCATTGGACATTTTCACCCTCCTCCTCATGAGATAATATGGTACGTGGACCCCTCTTCTTGGTGGTGGTAACTCCTAGCAACCACACCCTCAAACTACTAGGTGGCATACCCCACTTGATTGTTGCTGCCCTGATTGACATGTTGTGTTCTTCGACACTTTTGACTGCTCCTTCCATATCAACATATGTCCATTGCCTAATGGGTATAGGTGAGGGCAGTTGTACATCGGGCTAAGCATCTGGCTGAGCATCTGGCTCAACAGGTGGTTCGAATTTTGTTGTGTTGGTGGCTTCATCCGTAGAGTCCGGAACGTCTTCTTCTGCGGGAATTGCATGCACTTCCTCTACAGGCTCTTCATCAACGAAGTGCACCCCACGAGTGACTCTAATGGCACGTGGTCCTCTTCCTACAACCCTTTTAGAGAGTCTTCTAGCAGGCACCATTATATTCCACTTAACCTACAGGGATTCGAAGAGAATCAACAAAATCTGTAAACCCATTAACTCGTATGCTGAAACCCCTCAATAATTTTGGGTTAAAACTGGAAACCCATAACATTTCATTATTATACTTGGTAAAAATTCCATCAATGTTCTGTTTGAATCACATTACATGTGATTATTTCATAAAATAATTTCAAATAAAATCATAGCTGGCAAACCCTTGATTGCATAGACAGATTAATTCACGAGCGATCAAATTTGTACCAGTCACATGTAAAAAGAAATGATTATAGTCAAACCCAAGCAAACCCTCGATGGCATTGATAGAATAATTCAAGAGGGATCAATTTTGTACCAGTCAGATGTATGTAATCTGATAAGAATATATATATATGAATGTATGTATACATTATGATAAGAAAATATCATTCTATTTACAGAGAATGATATATTCTTATGAGAATGTATCATTGTATTTGCAGAGAATGTTATATTCTTATCAGATATATATATACAATCTAGTATGATGAAACCCTACATGGCATGACTGTATATATATGTATTTTTCTACAAATTGTAATCCATAAACTGCTCAATAAATTGGGACAAAAACTATAAACCCATTAAACTTCATGATTAGTAAAGAGGGATTCAAAATATAACTATGATATGATTCCAAAATGGGTAATGTTGTTGTTATTATCTTGATTTATGATGAATGCAGGTGAAAAAAATGTAACTATGATATGATTAAATGATGGAAAATGCTAAGTTGAACAGTTGACTAAAAACATATTAATTTGTATGCCTGAAAAGAATGTAAACGTAAAGTACGTAAATATAAAAGAGTATATTCAATAATGAAATAGGCAACATAAATGTAAAACATATTGCCTGAAAAAAATGCAAAGATGGAGTATGTAAATATAAAACAGAATATTGAATAATGAATCAGACAACATAAATGTAAAATAGTATGCCTAAAAATAATGTAAACAGTGAGTACATAAATATAAAATAGGATCTTGAATAATGAGAACAGATAAAATAAATGTAAAACAACAAACTAATATTATAAAGCATGAATTTACCTATTCTGGTAATGTAAACAGTGAGTACATAAATATAAAATAGTATCTTGAATAATGAAACCAGATAAAATAAATGTAAAACAACAAATTGATAATATAAAACATGAATTTACCTATTATGGGTGTACCGACCTGAATAAGCTCCCTTTAAAGACGAATGTGTAGAAATTCTGATAGGAAGCTCTGAAGTTTGCAGAGGATAAATTGCCTTAGGAAGCTCTGAATTTTGCAAAGGATATTCAATGAAAGCAAAGGATAATTCATAATGATAATGACCCTGGAAATTCCCTCTTATAAAATCATTCGAATGTGTAAATTGGATGCATTGAATTATAGTGGTTGAATTTCAAATTCGAATGCATTGAATTGTGGTGGTTGAGTTTCAAATTTAATTTTTTTGTGGGAAACAATCTGTCATTTCATTTTGCAGTGGCCATTTATGCCCGAGTTTTGTCATGGCCTTTAGGAAATCAATTTTATATCTGGTTTAATAGGTAAAATAGGTGGCTTGCATAAATTTAGTCATTTATATGAATTATAATATGTTTTTTGGTTTATTAGGGAGCCTTACACCATTAACTATGTGTGTAGGTACTAGAAGTTGATGGAGCTAATACATGAAGATGTGATAGGAAGTGTGGGTGAATGTGCAATTGATAGCTCATAAAGCTGATCAATGTTTTCTATTATGTCAAAATGCGCACCATTAACTGTTCATAATGGTTTATATAATGTGAAATTGTGCACCATTAATTGTTCAAATATACATTTATATATAATGTAGTTGAAGCTTTGAGCCACTTGCATAGAGTGGTAATTGTAAACATCAATGTACTTAAATAAATGCAAAAATTACTTTATTGTCTGCAACTTGTCTTGTATTCAAAACATATATGTACCAATAGATGTTTAGATTTTATTTTTTTTATTGGTTAGCTACACATTTAGTAGTGAACATATATTGGTATCATGTGTAAATTTTTATTGGCATAAATAAAATAATTTAATGACTAAAATATAAATGGTTATTGGGGGGTCAGGTGAGCATGGAGTGAATGGGTATTGGATCATGGGCAGCAATTGGGGGTTTTCCCCTACCTTTGTTTCCTGCCATGGAGGAATTCAATTAGTCAAGGATTCTGAAATGGGAGGAGATGGACTTTTGGAGCCTGGGGCAATTGGAGTGGGAGATGGAGGCCTCATCAGAAATGGAGACGATGGACAAGGAAACCATGGTAAGATGCCTCTTGCACCTAAGATCCTCTCCATTTCTCCTAATGAAGATATGCTTAAGGCTTTGAAAGTAAAAGAAACAAGGTTGAGGAATATTGGAATTCTTTTTATCTGTTTAGATTCCAATTCTTTTCCTTCTCAAAAAAAATGATGATTGGATTTGCCTTGTATGGGGGGAAAAGGTGGGTATTCATGTTTCATTTTGTAGGGTGATTCAGAAAGGTTTATTTATGGTTTTCTTTAGGAATATTAGTCAATCCGTGTTTAGAGCTCTCCCTTGGTCTCCAAAGGATAATCTTGAGGAGGTTGTTGCTAGGTCAACACCTAACTGGATTGAAATTAAGAATGTTCCTTTAGAACTTTGGAAATTTATTCCTAATATTTTGCTAAGGGTGATATTTAATGGAAGCCACCTCAACAATATGTGGAGAAAATGCATGCCACTCATTATCAATAAAATTTATAAACATTTTTGCTAATAAGGTCACTCTGACCAATTTAACACCAAGAATATTCATTCAATTATGGTCTTTTACCCTTAAATACTTTTAGGTTCTTCATCGCCATTGTAATAAGCCAACAAGGCTTAGTTATTTTTATGATAGTTCTCTATTTAGAAAATATCCTTTTATTGTAGGTTTATTTTGGTTGACATGTTTTGTTCTTTCAAGGATGGAAGACCTATCTTTGTTATAAAGAAGGTACTATTACAAAAAAAATATTTAAAATTTTCAATGTATACCACACAAATCATGTACAATGTGCATGTATAGAGAGATCCACATGGTAGTTGGTTTCTACCATGTACAATTCATGCAGGTTTTAACACTTCAAGAATGATGCTCAATAGGGCAAAAGTGCATGTTTATCTTACTTTGCACCATGACATAAGGATCAACCACTTTTTTTTCTAAAGTAATGCCCTCCTCACATTTTTCTAAGGATTGTATTAATTGACATTGTGTAGACTCAAACCCACTCTCAAATAATCATGTAATGTATATGAATGAATTATTCTCAAGTATGCACCCTTAGCCATTCTAATGGCATTGATATGATAGCAATGTCACCTTATATTTCTAAGAAAACTACAAAATTGAGTGGGGATTTCCGCTCTAGTTCTAACTTGATTCAAGACATTAGCATAATTAAATGTGCTATAATTGATAAAATTATTCCATATTTTTATGCTATCAACTTGTGTATTTATGGATCTAAGGAATGGTAAAGTGATTTTATGAAATACAATCATTTGGAATGTTACAAAGTAATAGTTATTGCAGGATTGGTTTATATTATTGGCAAGCCCACCATATAATTTTTCCTAACCTTGCTCCTAATGTTAAGTTTATAAAGAATGTTTTTAGACTATGAAACTTAAAATTCAATTTCTACGCTATAGACTACTTTTACAAAAAAATTGGGTTGTTTAAATCACTTCCAAGGATGCCTATTATGTACATATTTTGTTTATCTTAATAGTTTTTAAAAACTAACACCAATGGCCTCCCAAATCAAAATTTATGGCCTCTAGAAGTTAGGTCTCTTACATTGGAAATGTTAAAACATATATGACATAGAAAACAGTTGTAAGAGGAAGATATAGATAATGAAACCAAATAGAATTCCTGAATCTTTGTGTGGATAATGATGTGCTTATAATAGGTGGAATGAATATGCTATTTTTATCTTGTGAACTCATCTTGGAATTTGGATGTTGTTTTTCTAACTAGGCATCTAGGAGTCACTTTATTGGGTGGTTTTAACTCTAGTTTTATGTTTACTATTTTGTAGGTGACACTGGGTTGTGACATCAAAGGTGATCTTTGGAAATGCCATAAAAAATATAAAATTAAGGATGTCAATCAATACTACAAAAATATTGAGTCGTTGATAAAAGAGTTAAAATGGACATCATTTAAGTTGAACTAGGTTGGTTACTTTCTTCTTGATGTCGATATTTCATGCCTCTACTAGCTACCTTTCTTTGATACCACAAACACCATATTTCACTTATTACTTAGTCACTATATAATGGAGTGATGTATCTTAATGGGAACTCCACTTATATCATGCTTCTCTCCATGTCCAAGATTACTAGATTGTTGTGTTCCTAGGTATGGGAAGATGCCACCAAAGGATACATTGACCTCAAGAAGATATTCAAGGAAAAATGTGATAAGGATGAGGTTTGTGATCTTGTGTAAACCCATTGTGACAAACATGGTGTCAAAACCTTGGTTGTTTTTAATTCCATGGTTACATTTATTGTCATCTCATTGGCATGAAGCTATTACACAAGGCATACAAGACAAAATAATAATTATTGTAACCTATGTTAAAAATCAAGTGGGCACAAATAGAGTATTTTATGAACAATCCAATTTTCTCACTAATGAAACTATTTTAAATATACATGAAGTGTAGATCTTCCCCTATGTCCAATCAACTGATGTAAATGGAATACATACAACTTAATAGACCTACAGATCCCAAATTAAGCAGTTCATTATTCTAGAGGTGCTTCATTAAATTTTCAACCATAGAATCATAATCTTGGGATGATGTTGGCACTATATGTACAGTTGAGAATCCTAAATTCTCCTAATCGATTGAGCACAAGAAAATGAACAAAATTAATTTAATTAAGGACTACTTATCTTGAAATAAATCCTACGCAAAGAATAGAGCAAGTGAATATTAATTATTGTGAGTAACTATAGTAACTACTACAGGTGATTATTCATACATAGTGTTGGAGTGAAAAGACACTGAGAGGGGGGGGGGGGGGTGAATCAATGTTATTAACCTTTTTATCAAATTTAATTGAAACTGAAATAAATCAAATGTATGCTCTCATTTATCAATGATAAACTCATTCATGTATCGAATGCAATCACATAAACTGAAATGAGAATAGTGAAACATACCATTTTAAAGAATTAAAGCACTGAATCAAATGAACCTCAAATACTCAAATAGACACAAGATATGCCAAGTGGAAAACCCTCCTGGGGTAGAAAAACCACTCCTTAACCTGCTACCTTTTTGAGGCTTTCATTTCAATAATCATTTTTGACAATGGCTCATAGGCTGATTTCTAAGCACCAACTCAAGGAGCACCAACCCCTCTTTTTAGAGACACCAATCTCAAGGAACACCAACCCCTTTTATGTTTTTCAGTAGAACATACAATGATACAGAGGATCTCTATGTTTCCCTGATTTTTGTCAAGTGCCTCTTGATAGACAATGTTTAGAATTCTCAAATGTCAAGAATGACACTTCAGAATTAAACCCATTATCAAGCCTTAAGACAGCTTGAGATTTTTTTTCATAAAGTGTTCTTTCACAATCTCAATACAACTTCTCATCAATACATTTACAGTGATGTGTTCTCACTCTGTTTTTCACACACAGTTGCATACATTTTCCATAATCCTTTTCAAAAATAGTTAACTCTCCGATTTTTATTGGAATTTTCACAACAAGCAAGACATAATAACCCTTATTTTTCACTTTTTTGTTTTTCTAGAATTTTAAAGCTCTAATCTCTCTGTTTTCCATCTTTTTGCATAATTCATCATTACACACAATCTTGCTTTTTCAAAACAAAACAAAGGTGATCTTTTTTTGTTACCACTTTCCTATCGAGCAAATTTTCAGGTAAACCAGAGTTCCTTAGAGAAGAATATTTTCTCCAAACATGAATAGAACAACAATATGGAAAAATAGAAGTGTGAATGAACCCTGTACAGTTGAGCAGCCTGCTTTGGTAGAGCTTTAACCAAGCAGCATCAAGGCATGCATATGTGCATAAAAATAACCACTGAAAACTACTACAAAAAGAAGTAACTAAAAGCTTTATTTTGAGCAAATGAAACCTCATAAAGAATGCACCCTAAGAGAAGTTACCCACGACCCAGGTGTGAAGATGGGAAGATATTCCATGATTACCCACAAGCCATAAACCATGACCCATACAACTGACATGATAGCCTTCGAAAGAAAAATACAGTCAAGATTTAGAGTAAAACATTTCAGATCTAATCATGAAAGGAATAGACTAATTTTTAACCTTTCCTTTAGCATAGACAACTTATCTCATATTAGCCTTGCTTGAGAAGTAATGGATCTGCAAAGCAGACAGAAAGACGAATACCTGTGAAGATTGAAAGTGACTGTCATGTTCATAGTTACCAGACCAGCAGTGAGAGAAATGACCAAGACACCTTCCAATCTCGGGCCTTCACACAACGACTAGAAGCAAACACATAAATTGACCATTGTAATGGTCCTCTAACATTCCCCATACGCTGTCCAAGATTAGAAAGCTAGTAAATGCAATGAAACGGATAAGAGCACGATTCCATGGTGGCAGCCAGAATAAGGTTCTGAGCCCTTCGAACAAGAGAAGCAATGGATTGACCTAAACTTCCAAAAACAATCAACCGAACTCCTTTGAAAAGATTGATAACATTTGAAGTCCGAAAGGATTGTCATAGAAAATTAAAAACTCATTATGTCTTTTGAAGTTCGCGGCCTTACCAAAGACCAGTTGTCGACAAACTCATTACCCCCGAGTCAAAGACCAAACATGTGAAAGGTCGACATAATAATGCCTAGAATTATTTCATGTAAAGTGTCGAAAGCTTAAGACTTAAAGTCCCCAAGTAATCACAAGTTTAGTCACTTCCAATGTGACAATTATAATGACTAAAACCTTACCTGTTGTCGGCTTTTAAGCCTTATGATATATCCATTATTAGACCCGAATGCAATTTAATATGCACTCTCATAGTGTTTCGAACATAATTTCCAATGCCAAAAGATATCAAATAATATCAAAGCCGATTGTCGGCTTATTAATATCCAATTCCATATAATGTCCAATGTCAAATACTTTCCAAAGCCTTGTGAAGTGTAATAAAGGATAAAATCATCCTAAGTTCACAATGCCATTCCACATACCATAAACCATTTTCCGTTGATTAAGGAAACCCGATAGGGTTTTCTTAAAACTGAAAAACAAATTGCATCTCATAAACCCAAGCATCAAGAACCAGAGATCATTACCTAAAAGAGGATAGAGTAAGATGACTTTGAATATGATAAAAAACCATTAACAATTTCATGATGCTAGAAACTAATCAAGCCACAACATATCAACGTGTAGAACACTAAACATGCCAAAATCATAAAATTAAGTGAATCGTTGAAGCACTAATTGTTAAACCAGAAACATGTCACCTGATCAATGGAACATAAACCTATAACCAAGATTCCTTAACCGAGATCTACACATGGATTCAAGAGATCAGTGCCACCAAATATAATATCATCAATGAAGTAAATATTCCAAATAGAAACGAGGTAGATCAACAAAGTAAACAACCACCAAGATTCCAGATTGTAACACATATTGTCATTAAGGAAAAATTAGCACAAGAGAGATTCAAAAAACTCCCCCTTTGTCCTTGATGGAAAAAATTGAGCCACCAAGCCAAAATAAAGTACTGGAACCGAATGCTCATAATTCTCCCCCTTTTTGTCACAAGGATAAAGGGAAGCCAACAAAGATAAACCAAAATCAACAATGAATTTCCATGAAGTTGCAGATGTAACATTCGAGCAGCAAGGTATGAGCTACAAGAAGAGCTAACCAGCTCCCCCTATCACCACGATAGACTGTTTAAGATAACAGAGATTGAGAGACAACTCCCAATCTAGACCTAAGTCTTTCAAAAACATCTTTAGCCAATGGTTTTGTAAAAATGTCAGCAACCTATGCTTGTGTAGGAACATATTGCACAAAAATCTCATTAGCCAACACCTTTTCAAGAAGAAAATGAAACTTAATAGCTATGTGTTTAGTGCGAGAGTGCATAACAGGATTTTTCGAGATATTGATTGCACTGGTATTATCACATAGAATAGAAACAGGTTTAGGGATTTCAATACCCATGTCAGATAATGTCTGTGACATCTAGATTACCTGAGTACAACAAGAAGTGGCAACAATATATTCTGCTTCAGCGGTAGAGAGTGAAACAGATTCTTGTTTTTTGTTGTACCAAGCCACTAATCGATTACCAAGAAAGAAAGCAGCACCACGGGTGCTTTTCCTATCATCCAAACAACCAGCCCAGTCAAAATCAGTATATGCCACTAATGAAAAATCATTGCTTCTGGGATACCAGAGTCCATAATCAATAGTGCCTTGAACATGTTTAAGAATCCTTCTAACAACATTAATGTGTGATTCCTTAGGAGATGACTGAAATCAAGCAATCATGCAAATAGTTTGCATTATGTCAGGTCTTGAGGCTATTAGATATAATAGGCTGCCTATCATTGACCTACAGTTAGTTGGGTTGATAGCAGGAGAATCATCAACCTTGTTGAGTTTACACCCGGTAGCCATTGGGGTGCTAATTGGATGACATTCATCCATTTGAAATTTCTTTAACATTTCTCTTGCATATTTTGTTTGAGAGAGAAAGATTCCAGATTCAAGTTGAGAGATTTGAAGACCTAAGAAGAAGGACAGTTCTCCCAACATGGACATTTTGAACTCAAATTCCATAATCTATGAGAATTTTTGACTCAAAGCAATATTGTTGTAGCCACATATAGTATCATCAACATAAATTTCAACAACTAGAATATTAGAACCTTCAATTTTAACATAAAGATTACTATCTACTCCTCCTTTAATGAAACCTTTTTATAGTAAGTGACTGTCCAATATGGAGTACCAAGCTCTAGGAGCTTGTTTTAGGCCATATAGAGCCTTTTCTAGCCTATAGACATGATTGGGTTTGATTTTACAAGTAAACCCTTCAGGTTGTTCTATGTAAACTTCTTCATCCAAATACCCATTCAGAAAGGCAGTTTTTACATCCATTTGATATACAGTAAAGTTTTTGAAAACAGAATAGGCCAAGAAAATTCTAATTGATTCAAGTCTAGCTACTGGTGCAAAGGTTTCACCGAAGTCAATACCTTCTTGTTGAGCATATCTTTTGTAGACATATCTAGCCTTGTTGCGAACAACATGGCCATTTTCATCATGTTTTTTTTCTTCTGAAAATCCACTTGCCTCCTATGACATTTTTTTCATCTGGTCTTGGGACTAGCTCCCAAGTCTAATTTTTCTCAGTTTGATCAATTTCATCCTACATTGCATTAAGCCAACATTCATCAGTTAGAGCTTCATCAAAAAAATTTGGCTGAAACTGAGTGATTAAAGAAAAGCAATAAGCTCAGCTTTGTGAGATTTTTCATCATAGTTAATTGTTCTTTTCCTTATTTGAACTCCTACAGATTTATCTCCAATAATCAGATCTTTAGGATGGTTTCTAGCAAGAGATTTTGAAGGGGTTTTAGTTACACATTTTTCAGAGCTGGTTTCAGCATCTTCAGATTTTGCTTCAGCTAGTTTAGGACTTGTTGATTTTGTTTCAAGCTTTGCAGTTTCAAAGCCTTCTGAATTTATATCAAGTTCAAATTCTTCTTCCTCATCTTCTTACATAGGTTTAGCATCTAAAAGCATATTTGCATCAAATTTGACATTGATAGATTGAATAATCTTTTTCAGCCTATTATTAAAGCATTTATAGGCTTTGTTGTGAGTAGAGTATCCTAAAAAGATACCTTCATCAGACTTAGATTGAAAACTACCTAAGTTATCATCGTCTCTCTTGATAAAGCATTTGGAGCCAAATATTTTGAAATATTTAATTGAGGCAGATTTACCATACCACAGTTCATATGGAGTGAAATTGGATTTCACTCTGATCTGGACTCTATTCAAAATATAGATAGCTATATGAACAACTTCTTTCCAGTACATGTTTGGTAGATTTGCTTCATTCAACATAGTCCTTGCCATCTCTTTTACAGTCTTGTTCTTTCTCTCGACAACCCCATTTTGTTGAGGTGTTCTGGCAATGACATACTATCTTTTTATGTCATGTCTTTCACAGTAGTCAATGAATTCTTGTGAGGTGAATTCGCCACCTTTGTCAAATCTTAGACATTTTAGTTTTAAATCGAACTTCCTTTCTATCTTTTTTCTAAAGACTTTAAAATGATCAAAGGCTTCAGATTTGTGCTTGAGAAAGGTAACCCATACCATACGAGAGTAGTTATCAACAAATAGCATGAAATATTTCTCACCATTGATAGATCTAGTCCTTGTAGGAGCACATAAGTCAGTATAAACAATTTGCAGAGGACTAGTAGAGGAATGTTCCTTGGATGCTTACCTTTGTTTGCTTTCCTTTGAGACATTCTTTACAGACTACATTATTAGGCTTTCTCATAATAGGAAGACCTCTTACATTATGATTTTTACTAATTCTAACCATATTGTCAAAATTAATATGACCTAGTCTCTAGTTGTATTGCAATACAACTTCCATTTAGTCCACTAGTTTAGTGACCCCTTGATCCTGCTTTAGGTAGAACCCTTTTTCTCTAATATTCTCTTCCTTGCTCTACTGCCCCTATGTCCTCTCTTCTTTATGTCCAATATAGAATGGGAAACAAGAGAAGAGGAGGATGAAACATTAGGGGGAACCAAGTAATATTATTTTATTAAAGGGAGGATCTGATATATGTTTGAGCTCTTTTAACTTCTACCAAGTGGTTGAATACTAAATGAGGCTCCTTCTTTTTGAGCTCCTATGTTATTTCCCTCCATCTATCTTGTGATATGTTAAGTGATTTTCTTCTCGTTCCTGATGTTAGTTCTTGAAACCTTTTTATAATCCTTCTCCCTACATTCCAAAAACTTTCTCTCCATGCACCGTCTTTCTACTAGGTCAATCCATTCCTCTACTATCCCTCTAGGATCTTCTGCCTCTTTTATAACAAGAAGGAGAAATGGCTTCTCCCTTTCATTGTAATCTCTTTGTAGTTGTCCTCTCTAATGTTCATTCATGATGAATGAGGCCATTTCCTTTATTTGAACATCTCTCGTAAAGATAAGTGGGTTCTAGGCAGTGTCATAGGGAATGGCCAGATTATGCTAGTATAATTCAGACAATTAGTCTTCCATATCAGGTGTGGCCTATTAGTTTATTTTTAGAAAAATAATGTAGGTGAAGAAAGGGAAACCATAAGGTCAATGATTAATTGACCATATTAAAAACTTATAAATTTCTCTTGCAAATATAGGGTGTAAACCCTAGCTAGTAGTCTAAATCTAAAAATATGAACTATTTTATCAACCATTTCTTCCATTTTTACTTTCAATATTTTAATTTATGGATCATTCTTCTTAGTCTCTCTAATATTTTTTTCTATTAATTTAGATTTTTCTGTCTCAATTCTTTTGCACTTGATATAATTCTTCTACTTTGTTCCATAACTCAATCCCAAGGGTAACCACAGTAAGAGTTCTAGGCCTTTTTGTATCTTCAAGTTAGTTCCTAGGTTGTGGAGTTTTCTTATTAGTCTCAAAAGTGGCCAATTGTACCAATTTCTCCAAACTTGACCTTTGTTGCTCAAAAGCATGCAACATTTTATCCAATTCCTAAATCCTACTATCCAATCTACTCTCCATTTGTTGGTATCATTTAAGTTCTTCTTCTAGCTCTTTTATCCGTTTTAGGTCTTCTTGCAACTCCTTACTCTCATCTTTCCCTTTTAAAAACAATTCATCTTCTTTTTCCAAAAATATTTCTTCATCAACCTCAATAGGTGAAACAAACCCTTCTTTCAAAGTTGGGCTATTTTGAGGTCTATGCTTCTTTATTACTATGAACAAATCATCATATTTAGAGTCTAAGCTACTACTCAAATACAAAAATTGAATTTTTTTGTATTGTTCTTGATCATTGGGCACATTTTATTCTTGTGGGTTTGCTTCATAATCCACTAAAAAACCCTTTCTTGTTGGGTTTGGTCTTTCCTTTTGTAGGGTCCTTTTTGAGATGGTGTGACATCATTTTCACTTCACTAACCTTCTCTACCTCTTTTTGGGTATAGAGGTAGAGGTTGTACTATTTATTTAATGTTTCTTGGGCTTAGAATGGATTTTGGTAGAGGTAGTGGTTTTTTAATTTTGTAGGTGCTACGGGCTAATCCCCAAAAGCTCCAGGTTGTGTTTCCTATAACTTTGGCTCTATTTGCTTGCCAATGTTGTAGGCAAGTGATGTAATGGGTGAGGAAAATTGTACATTTTTCTCTTTAGCAGTCATAGAAGGATAATTCACTTCTTGACCCTTGTTTATCTACTTCAACCTAGGCTTCACAAAAATGTTATTAATATTGTTGGAAGCTAAAAAAAATTCTCAAGACACATTAAGGAATTTAATTCTAAGAAATTTTAATCAATAGGGTGACTAAATAGTAATTTCATAGAGCAGATTGATTCACTTTCCTTTTATATTCAACAAAAACCCCTTTTAATAAATTATACAAGAAGTTGGGTACATTCACTAGCCTTGGATAGTGTAGGTGACTCAGAAGTTTAAAATGCATTGTATATAAAAGAGACTTCCTACCATCACAAGTTAAATATTTAATTATATATGAAGAAACTAATGTCCATACCATGGTAGGGAAAGTATTTTTGTACCTTGTGTTGAGGATTCCATTTCTTCTCTTGGTTGTGTAAAGTTTTTCCTTGCTATGATTGCATCAACTCTCACTATAAATTCTTCTCCTATCCTAAGCAACCTAGATACTTTTGCGAGTATTGCTTTTGAATCATCTACTCTCAAACCTCTAATTGTAACCTCATCATTTTGTAATGCATTGGTGAATTATTGTGTCATGAATTCATTAATTTTTGTTAGATAGAGAAAATAGTCTAGCCATCTAGCTTGTTGAAAGATGGGTAGAAACTGTTGGTCTCCCAGTAATAGATTATGTATTGTTGGTTCTCATCTAACAATATTGCCTCCCATATTGCAGTTCTATATCCTTTTTCAAATGAATTCTACTTCAAAATACTCTTCAATCTGCTTACTGCTTATACTACTCAATGTTATTGCTACTTTATGATCACTTCCACTTTTGCGTCTGCAAATTCTTATAGCTTATTATTATGACTATATGAAGGGAATTAAAGTTGGTGTATATGAAACTCTTTTGAATTCTTGAAAAATGAAATTAGAAATGGCAATCAAAGTATTTTTCTACCCCCAACTTAAAGTTTCTATTTGTCATCAAATAACAATGTATAGAAAGGATGGAGGAATAGATTACAAAGCATTAGATATATTTGATATAATATAAATGACATGTTTGCATGAACATGAATGGTAAATGAAATCAATAGAATTAAATGTTAATCATAGTTGATAATAAGAAAAGTACTTGAAATGTCATGGTAATGGAAAAATGTGGTGTGTGTGATGTGAGTTGAGTGTCATCATACAACTACTTGGCAAAATAATTGAAATGATTGAAGTAAATGGAAGTAATGTGGGTAAATGTGTTGTATAAAGATCTTATTGGAATAATGACATGTGTCTAAAAATTCTTAATATTGAAAAAAAAATCACACCATGTATGTGATTATTCATAATGGAATGATATGTTGCATGGAAAATGTGTTGATTTGGAGTTGATGCATGTCAAGATGATGGTGTGATGTGTAATTTCAAGTGATAGTGGTTGTCAGTGTAGTGATGGTGAGTAGGTAGTAATTACTATAGGTATCAGTAGAACATGTCCCTTGTGTAAATGCCTTGGGGCTATTGCTATAGGTGTCATGAACTTGTTGTGTACATCCTGAAATAATTGTTGCTAATGGTACATAGTGTATGTGTGTGCATGTGAGATTTTATTGTGTGAGTTTATACCTATTACACATCAATAGGTGAGTCAGTTGGCTCATCTACATATGTATCACTTTATGCTTGAACCTTATCCACATGTGCATGCATTTTGAATCTATATATGGTATAAACTATTACTGCAAATCATGTAGAAATTATTCCTTATGTAATATATTTTTATAAAGCTTCAGTCTATTCCCATTGACCATTAAGGAGAACTTGACCGAATCTATGGTAGTTAGCTAGACCACCCCATTCTAAAAAATATGCTTAATTTTATAAGTAACAAGCCATCGTGTTTGCAATTTCCATTTGTGGTCATTATATCATGAATCATAAATCAATACTTAGCCTCCTTTATTGAATTCATTGGTTTTAATAAATTAGTCATGCCATTTGATTCTTTGTTGCTGCACAATCTCTGTATAATGGAATTCTCCCATCCTTATTTCATCTAGAACATTGAGATTGTGTAATTTGTCCTTCTAAGCTTTTGAAATATCCATTCTAAGTTGTATTTTTGTTCAGAGTGTTTTATGCTCAAATTTAGTTGGAAGTACAACCTTTTTCCCACACATGAATTTATATGTTTTGAACCCTATGGTGGTCTTCTAGGTCATCCTATATGCCCAGAAAACTTTAGGTAACCTTTCTATGTAGTCCTTTTGATGTAGTTGAACTATATTTATATTAGAATAGCCTTTATCTCCCTGTTTATGACTTCAACTTTCCCATTTTCTTGTGGATGGTAGGGATTTGACTTTCTATGTTTGACCTCATATTCCTTGACTGAATTTGCAATCAAATTTGAAGTATGACTGTCTCCCTAGGTATTTCATACCTAGTGAAGTTTTTTTCATAAGGGAATTGGGCAACATTGTCATCTTTAGCAAACTTTAGTGCTTTATCCTCCACCCATTTTGTAAGATATTCAATATAGACTAGAATATATTCCTTATTGATAGATATGGTAGCTATTGGTTCAATAAGATCTAATCACCATTTATCAAATGGTGTAATGACTAATTATGGTCGGAGATGCATTTCATAACTCTTGGTAGGTCTACCCATCCCCTAGCATCTGTCACACCTCCTTGTATATTTGACTACATCCTTATGAAGTGTAGGCCAATATTAGCTAGTGGTTAGGATATTTAGAGTTTTTTGCTTGGCTATAAAGTGACCTCCACAAGTCTCATCATGAAAAGCTTTGAGGAATCATATACTTCATCCTCCTGTATACATCTTCTCATCATGTTATTTGGCCTTGTGTAAAATAGATAACTAGCCACCCAAGAATAAAGGAAGTTGTGTTCTACCAAATGGAGCCTTTCTCTAGGTGAGAGATGTGGTGGTGTCCTTCCTGCAACCAAGTAATTATCTATGTTTTTGTACCAAGGTGTTTGCATAGAGGGAAAGAAAGTTTTTATTTGGAAAGGAATCATCTACAACTTATTTTTTAATTTGTAGCCTAGAAAGGAAATCAACCACTACGTTTTTTTCCCCTAATTTACCCATAATGGTTATACCAAACTCCTATAGTAACAATAACCATCTAATAATTCCACCACCAACCACTAGTTTTTCATCAAATATCTAATTAAAGTGTGATTTGTATGAACAAATATAAAACATCCAATGATATAATGTCTAAATTTATTAATGGCATATACTACTACTAACATCTCTTTCTCTGTGATTGTGTAATTGAGCTCAATAGACTAAATATTTTTACTAGTGTAGTGAATGGCATACTCCAAATTTCCTTCCTTCTGCCCTAAAACAACACCTATTATAAAATCAAAAGCATCTGTATGTTTATGGAAAGGGATTGTCTAGTTAGGGCCTCTCAAAATAAGTGTCCTTATGAGAGTCATTTTAGGCTTCAAAATATTTCTAGCAGGTAGTTGTCCATTCAAATTTATTTTCTTTAGATAAAAGAACAAATAAGGGGATGCTATTTTATTGAAATATTTAATAAACCTCTTGTAATATCCTACCTGGCCAAGGAAACTCTAGAAACTCTTGACATTTTTTCTTTTGGGGGATATGTAGAGTGAAGATCACCTTTATTTTGTTAGGATCCACTTGAATCCCTCTGCTAGACACAAAGTGTCTCAAGACCACTCATTTAGTCATCATCATGAAGTATTTTTCATGACTTAAAGAGAGGTTGTGATCTTGTCACCTTTGAAGGACTTTCTACAAATTTACTAATGCTTCTTCATAAGATTTTCCATTAGTGGTGAAGTCATCCATATAGATCTCCATGGATTCATGTACAAAGTTTAAAAATATTCTTAGGACTTCTCTCTGGAATATTGCAAGTGCATTACACAGTCTAAATGATAAAATTGAATAAACATATGTACCCCATGAGCAAGTAAAGGTGGTTTTGTTCTAGAATTTTTGAGCTATCCACTAAACCCATCTAGGAAAGTATCAACTAAATCCATCTAGGAAAGAAAACTATTTCTTCCATACTAGTGAATCTAACACTTGATCAATAAAAGAAAGAGGAAAGTGGTCCTTATGTGTGGCTACATTTAGATCCCTATAATATATGCATACTCTCCATTTACCTCATTTTTGGGCACAATCACTAATGGGGAAACCCATTGAATGTATGATATGGGATAAATGAACCTTTCATCCAATAGCTTCTTTAATTTTGTCTTGACTATATCTCATATAGTTAGGTTCATCCTTCTTTTTGGTTGTCTAATTGGCTTGTATCCTTCATCAATGTAATTTGTGTGCATGCATAGACTAGGATATATGCCCTTCATGTCATGATATTCCTAGGTGAATGTTGTTGTGTGAGATTGTAGCACTGCAAGTAATGTAGATTGTTGGGATACAAACAACTGGTTATTGGCATCGAGTGTTCTACTTGGTGTTATTTCCATGGTTAAGGTATAAATTATGAGAAAAACAACATACAACCTTGATAATTTAATATTGTAACTATGTGGGAGTAGAGTATGGAATATCTACAAAGTGGTTTTAGAGGCATTTGTAGGCATGATATTGTATAAGGGACAATGTAAGTATGCTAGATAGTAGAGTTGTTGTGGGTCACTACCATAAGATTTTTGCATAATATGGGAAAAAATTTCATCTTCATCTTGAATTTCAATCATTGTGTTGCGCTCCATAGTCAAAAGTGTTTTTCGGGAGTATTGGTCATCTTCTTCTAGGGTTGACCAAATAGTTTGTTCCAATTTTGTATGTGGTTATGCAAGTGGGTAAAGGACCAATTTTTTGGTCAATTCCCTTTGGAAATTATCATGTTATCATACCTACATCCAATAAATACTTTTGTTGTGGTTAGCCATGGCCTACCTAAGATCACTAGGTATCCTCCAAGGTTGTCTTTGGGCTGTAAAACCATAAAGTCTATTGGATATTCCCATGAATCCAGTGTGAAATAAATCCTCAATAATACCTTATGGATTGACAGTTGACCTATTTGATAATTAAAGAATAGTAGGTGTGGGTCTGAGGTCCATCAATTGAAGTTGTTGCATTGTTTCTCTTTCCATTACATTGATGGCTTCCCCTAAGTCAATCAACTTATTCTTGATAAGAGTTCCATTAATTTGTGCATCTACAATAAGACTCTCAGGGTCTGCATACTTTGGGAAAACTATGTTGCCTAGCATAATGTCAGCCAGTTGTCCCAAAATATGAACAGTCTGGGGGTATTTTATTTTCCTACCTAACTTCTTGAGGAATAGTTCCCTCACACTTTTTGTATAAATTTGCACTTCTTTAGTGGCTTGAATCAAGGATATATTTATACAAACATTCTTAAGTTGGCTCAAGACATCAAATTTAGGTTTAGAATGAAATTTTTGAGTTTCTAGTCTTTTTGGAAACAACAGTTCCTTATTTGTGATGTCTTGATGTAACTTGCCTTGTTCATGTTGCTTTATGGAATTCTCAGTGGTTTCTATTATTCTTTCCTCATATGTAAGTTTTGTGATATGAGGAGGTGATGGTCCAACAAGAACTCTTCCTAAACATAGGTTGACATCACTGATCTCAACCCCATAAGTTGGGTACTGGATGGATTCATTAATGTAAGCCTACTAAATAGGTTTATTATTAGGGTTTAGTGCATATTGAGCTAGAAAATGAGGTTGTATTGGTTGCATTGGGGCTGATATGATTGGGTTTGGCATTATAGTGAGCTATTATCCCAAGGATTGCTATTTGGTTCTGCCATTGTTGGTCCCCACACCATTATAGTGGCTATTGGTTTTGCAAGGATTTCCACTTTGAGTTTTATTTTGAGTATGTTAGGATTTAGGTGACATCAACCTTGTAAATCCTTTAATTAATTTTTTCCTAATGTCTTTTGTAAATTACCCATAAGAGGTGAAACTGTTTAACCGATGGTGGTGAAAGAACTCATGTAAAGATGAAGTTACAATTAATTTTTATCTTTTGGGAAAAGGAAAAAATAGTTGGGCATCCCATTTGGAATCTCCTATTTTTGGAGGGTTGTGACATCCTTCATAATTTGTAAGAGGATATATGACACTATGACAACTATCATAAAATTCTATGATGACTATGACACTATTTACAATTGTATTTATGATAGATTCCTTCCCTAGGTGTCCATGCATGAGAGATGCCTTATGAAAATTGTAAGAGAATATGTAAGTTGCTATTTTGAGTGGATTTGGTGGTTGGAAAGGAGGTATGCATGGTATTTTCCATGTGATTTTTCTGCATGTTTTTTGGTGATACCATGGTGGTATTCATCCCCAAAAGTTTATATAAATTGGGGCCTTGAGCTAGAGTTATTCATTCAGTTTTGCAGGTAACAAGGTGTTGTCGGATTCTACAGAGTTATTTTGAGAAGTGTATTATTGTTGTAATCTCTCTTGGATTATAAATATACTTGTCTCTCTCTTTCTGTGGTGGAGTTTTTTCCCTTAGGAGTTTCTCCACATAAATCTGGTCTCACATGTTATGGTTTTCTTTTCTTGTTTTGATTCTGCAATCACATTCATATTAAGGGTTAATCTTTGGATTTAGATTTACAATTACTATTGAATAAAGTTCATATTGCAAGCTTTCTTCACCAATAGAGTCTTGGTATCAAAGCTAATGATTTAGTTGAGAAAGGGATGCTTTTCTCTTGAGTGTTGAAGGTTTTTTGTTGTAGTGGGAGATTTTTCTTTGTAGCTTTTTTTGTAGATTTGTGAAATATTGTAAACCATGTCTTGTACCTCTCATCTAGATATTGAGAACAATGGCACTGGTTACGAGATGTGGAAGTTGAAGATGAAGGATCTACTTGAAGAGAGAGATCAATGGTTTGCAGTTTCGAATGAAAAGAAACTAGAAAAAGTGTTTGATGAAGATTGGAAAAAAATGGACAAGAAGGCATAAGGAACCATTTGGTTGTGTCTTGCAGATTTTGTCCTCTTGAATGTTTTGGAAGAATCTACCTCATACAATTTGTGGATGAGGATAGGTGATATCTACCAAAATAAAAGTCTAACTAATAATTCATATTTGAAAAGACGTTTGTATTCTTTGAAAATGAAGGATGGTGATTCTATTGCAAAACATTCAAATGCTTTTAATATTATTATAAGTCAGCTTGCATTTGTCGATGTTAAGTTAGAAGAGGAAGATAGATGTATTTTGATGCTTTGTTCTTTACTTGAATCTTTGGAAAATATAATTGTTTCCATAAGTGGTGGTTGTACTGAACTAAATATGGATAGTCTCATTGTTATACTTCTTTCAAAAGAGATGAGGAGAAAGTACATGAATGTGGGCTCCCAATATGCCTTGCATGTGTGAGGAAGGTCCAAAGAAAAATGAGGGCCTAAAGGGGACAAGAAGAGAGACAAGTCTAAAGGATGTTCTAAAACTCATAGGAAGAGCAAAGTGTTGGAATTGTGGTAAGAGAGGGCATTTGAAGGAGTGTAGAAACAAGAAGAAAAGCATTGAATCCTCCACAGATAAGTCCTTTGATGATGGTGATTTCGACATTGTTTATTTCTGCTAACTTTATTGATAATGATGCTTGGCTTATTGATTCAGGTGCCTCCTTTCATATGACTCCTCACAAGGAGTGGTTTTCTACATATTCAACATATGATGGAGGGGATGTTTTCTTTGGTGATAACAACATGAAGAATATTTTTGGTAAGGGAAAGGTAAAGTTGTGTTTCAATGATGGAAGGGTTAAAACTCTTGATCATGTTTTACATATTCCAGGACTTGTGAGAAATTTACTTTCAGTATCCAAGTTGAATGATTCTGGAATGCATGTGACATTTGACAAGTTTGGTTGTATGTTGCTAAGAGGGAGTTTGGTGATTGCTAAACGATATCAGATAGGGAAATTGTTTAGGCTTAAACCTTCCACTTTTTGTAACTTTGTCAATGTAATTGGCACTGAAAATGCATGTATGTTGTGGAACCATAGATTGGGTCACATAGGTGAAAAAGGTCTTAAGACCATTTTGAATAAAAATTTGGTTGATGGTATTTTTGATTATTCTATTGGTAAAAATGATTTTTGTGAGAATTATGTGTTTAGTAAATAGAATAGATCATCATTTCCTAATGGGACTAATAAATCTAAGAGATTATTAAAGATCATTCATTTGGATATGCTTGGACCAGTGGATGTTGACTCTTTTGGAAAATCTTGTTATTATGTTACTTCCATTAATGATGTGTCAAGATACACCTAGATTTATTTTATGCATGCAAAATCTAAATTTTTCACTAAGTTTAAGGAATTTAAAAATCCTTAGTTGAGAAGCAAATAGATTATAAGATAAGGGTGTTGAGATTTGACAATGGGAGTGAATATTGTTCTAGGGAATTTGATGAGTTTTGCAAGCATCCAGAGGCAAAAGACTACACATTATACTCCTCAAAAAAATGGGGTAGTTGAAAGAATGAACTATACATTAATGGAAAGAGCTAAGAGCATGTTGAGTGGTGCTAAGCTTGATAGATGATTTTGAGCAGAAGCTATAAGTACTGCATGTTATTTGGTTAATAGATCTTGTTCAAATCTTGTTGATAAAACTCCTTATGAAGTGTGGATAGGTAGAAATCTCGTTGTTTCACATTTAAGGGTCTTTGGTTGTGAGGACTTTGTTCATGTGCCTCAAGAGAGGCATTCTAAGTTGGATCCAAAAGCATAGAAATGCATTTTTTTGGTTACGATGAGAATGTAAAAGGTTATAAGCTTTGGAATCCATTGACCTATAAAATGGTTTTCTCTAGAGATGTGATTTTAGGGAATTTAGAGCTTACTTAGGTGAAGAACAACCAAAGGATAAAGATAAGAAAAAAATAGTCTACTTCAAAAAAAAGATTGAAAAGTAGGAAGATGCACATGTGGAAGAACAATGAGATGGATTGGAGGATGGAGAAGAAGAAGAGGGTTCAAAAATTTCAGATGATGTGCAAGATGAGCATTCAAAAGAAGGACAACAAGAACCCCTTACTCCTACCTTGAGAATATCCATAAATTAATGGAATCTAGTTGACAGGTATAGCCCATCCAATTTCTATTGTGTATTTGCTTTGTTGAGTATTGATGATGAACCTAGATCCTACAAGGAGGATCTTTCTTTAGAAGAAAGTGAGTCTTGGATGCAGGCCATGTAGGAGGGGATAATGGCTTTGGATAGTTGTGATACCTAGGATCTTGTGAGTTTTCCCAAAGGAAGAAATCCCATTGGTTGCAAGTGGGTATTTAAAAATAAATTTGGAGCAGATGGTCGATTAGAGCAATACAAGGATAGATTAGTGGCCAAGGGCTACTCCCAAAGAGGAGTTGATTTCAGTGAAATTTTCTCTCATATTGCTAAGTTAACTTCTATTAGATTCCTATTATCTATTGCTACTACTTATGATTTTGAAATATAGAAAATGGATGTTAAAACACACTTTCTTGCATGGGGATCTTGAGGAATAAATTTATATGCGACAACCTGACGGTTTTGTTGTGAAAGGAAAAGAAAACTTGCTTTGTAGGTTAAAGAGATATTTATATGGTTTGAAACAGTCGCCCAAGATGTGGTACCAAAATTTTGATGCATTTGAATTGAATTTAGGGTTTGTTAGGAGTGAGGAGGATCATTTTGTTTTTATTAAATTTATAGATGATCAAATATTAATCATTGTCTTGTATGTTGATGACATGTTGTTTATGGGTAACAACAAGGTGATGATTAGGGAGATTAAGACTCAAATTTATGGCATATTTGATATGAAATATTTGGGGGCTGCTAGATATATTCTTGAGATGGAGATCAATAGAGATCGGATAAACAAAAAGCTTTGGTTAAGTTAGAGTAAGTATGTTGATACTATTTTACAGAAGTTTAAAATGCCAGACTGTAAACTAGTAAATATTCCATTTTTGGTTGGTACTAAGTTGAGTTTAGACATGTGTCCTAACTCTGATGATCATGTCTAGTTTTCCTTATGATAGTACTATTGGTAGTTTAATGTATGCAATGGTTTTTAGTAGACCGAATATAGCTCAAGCAATGAGAGTTCTAAGAAGGTTTATGTCTAACCCTGGTAAAGAGCATTGGAATTTTTTTTAAAGTGTGTTTAGGTACATGCGAGGTACTTATGATTATTGTTTGGTTTATCATGGTACTAATAATTTGGATAAGTCATTGGAAATATAGGGTTTTGTTGATGTAGATTGAGTAGGTGACTTGGATAGTCGAAGGTCCACTAGTGGCTATATTTTTGCTTTGTTTGGAGGTGTAGTGAGTTGCATGTGTAAAAGACAACCTATAGTTGCATTATCTACCACTAAAGTAGAGTATATGACTACTACTCATGCTTCTAAGGAGTTTTTTTTGTTACAAATACTTGATATTGGTATTGGTTTTGATTGTAGGATAGTGAGGATCGGATGTGACAGTTAGAGCACCATATGCTTGGCTAAGAATCTTAGGTATCATGCTCGTACTAAGAATTTTGATGTTCAATATCACTTTGTGTGAGAAATGGTTGAGAATAGAAAAGTCTTGATTGAAAAAGTTGATACTTTGGATAATGTTTTAGATTCTCTCACGAAGCCAGTAACCATGAATAAGTTTTCTTGGTGTAGAAAGGCCATGGGCCTTCATCATTGTACTTAGTTTCATGTTGATGTATCTCTATGGGTGTGATTTACAATGTAGATGTCAAGTGGGAGAATGTTAGGATTAAGGTGAAATCAACCTTGTAAATCATTTAATTAATTGTTTTCCTAATGTCTTTTGTAAATTACCCATAAGAGGTGTAACCATTTAACCAACGATGGTGAAAGAACTAATGTAAAGAGAAAGTTACAATTGTTGTTTGTATTCTGGTAAAAGGACAAAATAGCTAGGCATCCCATTTGGAATCTCCTATTTTTGGAGGGTTATGACATCCGTCATAAGTTGTAAGAGTGTCTATGACACTATGAAAACAATCATAAGATTCTATGACGACTATGACACCATTTATGATTGTATTTATGACAAATTCCTTCCCTAGGTGCCCATGCATGAGAGATGCCTTATGATAGCAGTAAGAGAATTTGTAAGTTGCTATTTTGGGTAGATTTGGTGGTTGGAAAGGATGTAGGCATGGGTTTTTCAATGTGATTTTGTTGTATGTTGTTTGGTGATACCATGGTGGTAATCATCCCCACAAGTTTCTATAAATTGGGACCTTGAGCTACAACTATTCATTCTTCTATAGAGTTATTTAGACAAGTGTATTTCTATTGTAATCTCTTGGATTAGTAATATACTTGCCTCTCTCTTTCCGTGGTGGATTTTTTTCCCTTATGGGTTTCTCCACATAAATTTGGTCTCTTGTGTTATGGTTTTATTTTCTTGTTTTGATTCTGCAATCACATTCATATTAAGGGTTAATCTTTGGATTTAGATTTACAATTCCTACTAATCAAAGTTCATATTGCAAGCTTTCTTCACCTTTTTTTACAATAGATTCTTGGTATGGTTGTGGTGTTGTGGAGCCTAATTAGATGATTGGGAAATTGGCCATGATTGATTTTGAATTCTATTCCAAGGTTGATAATTCCAATTAGAGAATTTTGTATTAACCCTACAAAAGGACATATTATAAGACAAGGGATCTTGAGGTGTACCTTGTATTTGTTTCCATGGCTTACATTGAGAAATATAGAACACATGTCCTTCCTCATCCTCCAGGGTATGAAATTTAGGTTTCCCTTGCTTCTCAAAAATATTGGCAATATTTTTGCATTTATAATTTACCCTTTTCTAGTGGTAGTGTGGACAATATTCAGCGAGATCAACATCTGCCTCTTTTTATTTTTTTGATGTGCAAAGTATCCAATTGGGTAGCTAGATGACTTATTATATCCTCCTTCATGTTGGACAACAAGTTACTTAGTTCCACCCTAGAAACACCCATGGATGTTTTGGTGGAAGAGAAGGATTTAGTACCCCTAGTCTTCTTCATAGATGACCTTGAATAATATCTACACACCTATCATATTTCATCAAAAGGTAATTGATAAATATCCTCGCTTATATGAGGTTTAATGCATCCATGCAATCTTTATTGACTCCTTGTAAAAATACTACCTTTAGTGACTCTTGTAGAGAGCCTATTTTGGTGTTACTTCTTTAGATAGAATTGGAACCTTTCTAAAAAGTCTTTAAGTGGTTCTTATTCATTTTGTGACATCTTGAAGATATCATCTCTCTTTATATTTGCTTCATGATAATAATCCTAGTACTTTTGCAAGAATTTTTCTAAATCATTAGTTTCCCAATTTGGTGCTACATTTCTTCCTAGCCCCATGAACCACTACAAAGAAACATCTTTCAATGTGTTTGGGAAGATTTTTAATCTATGAGCATATATGGTGTAATCATAACTTCTGCATAGAACATCAGACTCAAAAAAGAAGGTATCTATATCTTCTATAATTAATCCATATAAATTAGGCAAGGTCGAGGGGGTATATTCTTGAGAGAAACCACCTATTCTTATTTTGTGATTGGGAACTAGAATGTAATAGGGTCTATAGGATTATCCACTACTTTCTCTATCATAATGTCAAGATTCCTTATGAGAGTTCTCCCTAGGTCTGGGGAAGGTACTGGTGTGAGAGGTAATTCTATAATATTGATTCCCTTAATTATTTTGTCACTTGCACCAATACCTTCAAATTCTTCTTGATTTGAGGAGAGAAACCTTCCCAAAGTGTCACTCTACCTTCACATACAAGATTATCTTGAGCTTTAGATAGCTTCTTGCACACTGTTAGTGAGTATTTTAGGGTTGATTTTGAAAATGAATACTAATCCTAATTGTTTTAATTATGAAAATCCTAATTAATGAAAGCAATGTAAATGAATTAAAACATAATTATGAATCTTGAACATAGCACCATCCCAAAATATGGTTCCAAAAATATAAAGCTTCCCCTATGTGAGAGTCCTCTTATTCTAGAACTAAAAAAAATCTATGAGCAATTGTCAACTCTTCCAAAAACATAGGAAGAGGACCAAGTCTTAGCTTAACAAAAAACCAAAAGTAAGTGGAAGTAAGTGTGTAATAATTTGATAAGGAATCTACATCAATTAAGAATATTATTATAACTAAAAGTGTTTCTAACAAGAGGACTTTATTATAAGCTACTATCCATTGTCAGAACAAGCCCCTTCTTTCTTCCATGGTTTATTAATAATAGAAAGTGAAAAGATGGAGTGACCCACACTAGTACAAAAACAACAATATATGACTGAAAAAACTACTAAAAGCTACTTATAAATGACTAAACTTGGTCACATGACCATTAGTAGTTTATTGCCAGTCATTTATAACATGACCAAATTTATGACTAAACCAATTTTAGTCATTTATTGGTTGTTTTGATTGATCGATTTGGTAGTATATTTAGTCGTTAATTTAGTCAGTGATTTAGTCATATTATTCACTGAGCTTGGTCATGTGACCATTAGTATTTTATTGCCAGTCATTTATTTAGACATTTGATCAATTTGGTCATATATTTAGTCATATTTATTCATTGATTTTTGTATTCACTGAATTTTGTCAGCTGGTAGTACATTTAGTCATTTGATCAATTTGGTCATATATTTAGTCATATTTATTCACTGATTTCTATCAACTGGTAGTATATTTAGTCATATTTATTCACTGATTTATGTCAATTGGTAGTATATTTAGTCATTTATTTTTAGTCATATTTGAGGACTTAAACATAAAACACAAAAATACACATCATGAATCATCAATTGCACACAATAAGACAACCATTGAGAAGACAAAATCGGTGAAATTTATTAATAAAAGAAAGGTGTTCTAGTTACAACTTAGAAATAGAGTATTACAATTTTTATTTTCAGTCATAAGACTGAAAATCTGAGTTACAATATTGCACATAAATGACTGCAAGAAAGAAACTTCTACAAAAAACCTTCTGCAATGATGGAAACACATGCTTGGAGCCCTTTAATATTGTGGAATAGAATAAAAAAGAATCATTTATCTACCACCATAGTGAATCCATTCTTTTGTCCTCCTCAATTTTGGGTGCATTCACATTGCCATCAACATGACTTAATCTTATCTCCTTGATGTAATTTATAAGTTCTCCAATAGGTAGTGAATTGTTTCTAATTCTTGCAACGTTATATAATCTCTTCTCAAAATTTGTAACTAAATCAATGCCTCTAAATTTGATTGTAGCAATGTCATATGTCAAAGCCGCTTCTTCCTCAGTTGCTGCCAAATTGAAAGAGCCAACGAGTTCACCACAACTATTAGTTGGTTTACTTAATGGATAAATCTCTTTTATAAGAAAAATATATAGTAGATTTGTTCATGTTCGGTCTATTCACTATATGTTCCCAGATATACATCTTTGTTTCCATTAATTCTTCCAATTATAGCTTGCCACTTTCCTTTTTGATGGTGTCTATGATATGTTACAGATTTTACCATTAGAGTACAACTTTTCCTACAAATGTTTATTGAATAGCCATTTCTATAGGAAGATCAAGATCTCAAAATTCTAATTAAAGCTATCAATTTAAATACAAACCTTGTTACTCCATGGTACATTGATGTGCCTCTATTAAATCCACTAATCCAATACAATATCTTACTCAAACTAAATCTAAAACATTGTCATAGACCTTATGTTGACCCTGTTGTGTATGAATTTTTTGATGGGTCATTTGAATATGAATAAATTCAAGCTAGGGAAACTCTTCATGTATTTAAAATTTTAATCTTTCTATACCAATGCACCCTTTCTTATTCTAATAGAAATGCATATATGTATTGTTAGTTCTAGAAACAAAAGCTCCACTACCATAATTTTAATCTAAAAGACTTCAATGGAAAGAATTCTGATACCTTTTGAGATGATTAATATAGTCTATGGTGGTCATTTGTTTCATGAATTCAAGCTCGTCTTTGTATTTTTTTATCTACATGAAACATATCATTTTAACAGTATTATGCAAAGGTAGATGTGTGTATAATCTAGAATAAAAAATAGTGTTATATGCAATACCCAATGTAAAATTCTTACAAGAAAATTTGTTGTGCTTTTTTCACCCCAATACTTGAGAGTAGCCTTATCATAAGCTCTTGATGCTTTCAATTTAGTGTCATAGCCACCTACAAGTACATCAACCCTAAGTCAAAACTTCAATCCAATCTAGTTCAATTGACAGCTAAATGTAAAATGTCAGAGACTAGAGTATCAAATTAGTATTTAAATGCAATTCTTAACAACTTCAATATATCTACAAAATGATAATGCTCACTTAAATATACTATTGAAGATTTCAACAGATGTCCAGTTTTGAAGGATGACAAGGTCATACACAAATTGTTTAGCATTAGTATCTAGATAAAGAAATCTTAGATCTATAAATAGCAAAGAAAATGAACTGCTCTAGAAAAACTGATAAAAAATGCTAAAAATACTCTAAATACAAACATTAGGATTCCAAAATCTATTATAACTATAATGAGGCTTTAGGTTTCATAGTCTATTATAATTAGGGTTCTACGGTGTATTATAATTATATTTATATTTTTTGATAAAACTAACCTAATTATGTTCTCTTTTCCTTCAAATCCTAATAGTCCATTAAGAGGCTCAAGAAAGCTTCTCAGCTCTCTATAGAGGCTGGCCACGTTGGAGCCTTTCGCTTTGGAAATAATGACATCTACTTCCATTGAAACTTTTGGTGATGTGTGAATGAATTCCAGGCTATAGCTGCAGGTTTCCTTCAATGTTTGGATTCCATTTTTGTGTGGTGTTGGTCTCTGCTTCTTGGAGTGACAAGGAGAAACCCTTCCCCGATCTCCCGTAGACATTTCAAGAAGTGTCTATGGGTGAGTGGGGGACAATGATATTTCGTTGGTTAAATTTTGCAATAAACCTTCAACAAATGACACAAAAATGGTACATAATTCTTGACAAGCCCATGAATTTGCACTATGGACTTAACTGCATTGTCTTTTCCTTCAAAGCCTAATAGTCCATTAAGAGGCTCAAGAAAGCTTCTATGCTCTCTATAGAGGACAAACATGTTGGAGCCTTCTGCTTTGGAAATAATGGTGTTTGCTTCCATTGAAACTTTTGGTGATGTGCGAATGACTTCCAGGTTATAGCTGTAGGTTTCCTTCAGTGTTCGAATCTAGTTTTGTGTGGTGTTGGTCTCTACTCCTTGGAGTGGTGAGGAGAAACCCTTCCCCGCTCTCCTGCAGACACTTCAAGAAGTGTCTGCGGGAGAGTGGGGAAGGTTGGGATGCACCCTTCCAAGGGACAGACCTCTCCAAATTTTCAAAAGAATTGCAACTAATCTAGCCATAAAATCTTAAGATGCATAGTGTCGAGGGACTACCTTAAACTATATTTGACTAATCAGTACTTTCTGCCAACAACTTATGTCTATTTGACCAAAGATGTGCATTTTATGACGTTCTCTTTGATGCCTCCTTGTATTCACAAATGTGTACCAATTCCTCAAGTTGCACACCAAGGTATCAAAAGTGAAGTTTGTAATTGAGAATGAAGGAATCATGTCAATTTCATGTCATAAAATCTATAAAGAAAAATATTTTATAGGACATAACTCCCTTAAGTAATAATCATAATAAATTTTATCTTGACTTCAAAAATCAAGAAAGCAATTGCTTGACATAGCTTTCAATGTACAAACATTGTAGCAACTACTTAATATTTTTTATTCTTTAATGTTTGTCACTGTGATATGATCTTGTTCTTCTTGAGATTCGTATTACTGTGATATGTCATTCGAAGTCAATGCAAAAAAATGTCTATTCTCATGTTGTAATGCAAAATTGGTTGCTAACAAAAACCTACTTTTATGGCTCAAAAATCTGAGGTTTAAAGTTTTAGACTCAAAATCTAGACAAAAAGGTTTGAATTTGAATACCAACATCTATTACTACAAGTAAACCCATTAATATGTGTGTTGAAATAAAAACTGGAGTGCTAAAAATAACTAAATCTGAAAGCAACTAGAACTTGAGGATTTAACTGAAAGGTTGGAATCTCAATTTCTTTTCTTTTCAAATAAAACCTGGAGCTTATGAAAGAGATCCAAACTACTCAAACAACAAAAATTATTGATATGCTACATTCCTCTTCATTGCAATCTTCTGAATCTTCTCTTTTTACATTGCAATATTCAATTTCTTCCCCTTCTTCATGGCAGAAAAACTCAATAGACCCATCCAACTCATCCAACTCATCCATCTCTTCATCTTGATCCCATTCCTCTATCTCTTGTCTTTGAAACTCTTGGAAAACCACATTTAAAGGTTCTTTATCTACTAATATGCATTTATCCTCACCATTATTTTTCACCTTCTCACAACTCTTCAATGCTTTTGTTGTAGAGATTTTTTTCAGTGCATTTTTATTATTGTATGTCTCATAATCCTCCAATAGACACGTTAACTCTTCCAAATCAATCTCTATTTTTTGTAACTCTTTTTGTTGATCCTTTGTTAGCTTCTGCCTCTACCTTTGTCTTATCTTTTCTTCCACCCTAGTTATCCTCTTTCTTACATTATGATATAACTCCATATCTGGATCCACAACATATCCATGTAGTCCTAAAATAGAGCTACAAATCTATCCTCCTCTTTCATTCTAGATGGGTGATCAATTAACCATGTATCAACATTCTTTCGGTATTCTTTATCCCTTCAAATAAATTGACACAAATTTAGAGAGAAGATTTTCAAAGTTAATACTTCACAGGCTAGTACAAAATAACTTCAACTCTTAGCAATCTTCAACTTAGACAGTTATGCTTGGCAACACTAATACCAATAAGATACAATAAAAAAGGACTCTTTGATTTCTGGCATATCCTTACAAAGCCATTATCTCACTTATAATTTATGTCTATTATTACTCGGCTATAACAGTCTTCTCATCAACATGGTATGGTTGACAAGGAAAGATATTGGGAATGGAAAATTAGGCCCATAAAGAGCTCAACTTCTAACTAGTTTTCATTAAATAAGTATTGCTTCTCGCCATTAACACCTTTGCCAACTCATTAGCTAGGAGCTTAGGATATGTATTCTTCATCAGAAAATTGCATTCGGTGCCAAAAATTCCATGCTACTACCAACACAAGTCTAGTTGAACTCAATACAAAGCTTCTAGCTCATGCTCATCCCTATTATTTTCCTACATTGCAAACTCTCCTCAACTGAACACATGCAATACTCACTACTACTCGCATTGCCTTTAGAGTGAAGAAGTAATAAAAGGGTGGCTTAATAATAAATGGAGAGGAAAAAAAAAGAGGACCACAATGGCTCACTGGCATAGGAAAAATTTTCTCTGATACCAACCTAATGCAAACTTAGACCTGAAACTGCATATGAAACTTAGAAAATAGCTTCTTAGTTCCTTTTAATACTCAAAATGAATAATTCAAAACAACACGAATTTATTCATAGCCAATCAAATAAGCTAACTTAAATACATAAACTATTTATCTTTAACACGGTTCAATAATACATACAACAATCTCCCTTATTCCATTAGCCCCCATCTAGAATTGCTATGTTGTTCCTCCCACCCTCTATCTGAATAAAATATCCCTAAATAATCTAGGTTTACTTCTATATCCACCTCTCCTATAATGACCAACCTTCATTTATTTACAAAATCCTAAAATAGAAATAACTGATTGGTGTCCCTAGATTCCTTCACAAATAAAACAAAGTAGTTGAATAAAATGCTAATATTAGTAAAACTAATTCCTAAAATGACTGAGCAACAAAAAAACGTGGAGGAGGAATTCAAGGTATATGATCCGCATTATCAATGCCTCTCAGTGTAAGTTATAAGGGTGCCCTCTTCAGAAACATAATAGCAGGCATACATCATTTAGTGGCCTATTGAAGTTCCATAACTATGTGCTTTTTATTGACAATGTTTATAAAGAGGCGAAAAATGGGCTCAGAGCCAAGGAATTGGAGCTACTTAGTCATTTTTCCTAATAAAGGCTCATTGTATGTTGGGTGCTTTATATTTAATTTAAGACTACCAATGCATCAGGTTTATTAAATTTAACCCCCAATCTAGTTTAAATAACCTTTTTCAAGTGCACACAGATCTCTTTTAAGTTCACTTTTGATTGCATTTGTGGTTTTTTGAAACACTAGATTGTTTAAGTAGATAAACAATATCATTCATATAATTTTACCATGGGTGCCTTATTGCTGGTATGAATGCAAAATATTGGAAAAGGATATGTAAAATAGATCTTGGAAAAATATCTATGTTGTTTGACATAGCGTGTTTTTCAAATAAGTAGACATTACTTGGCTAAAAATTTTAGGCAAGATCTATTCCATCACAATGTTCATTTTTATGCTAAGATTCTATGAATCACCTACCTTTCTTATCTTGAACCTCCACACTTGATTTTATAATAAAGATCTATGGTTCTTTAAATGCTGCAAATGTTTCGCATAGCCAAATGAACAAAAAAGACTATATTGAAGCTTGGTCTTACACAAAATTCTTGTGGGGTCACAAATATATTATGGTGTTTGAGTTAAATCATTCATTGTAATTTATTTTTTATTGATATACTCTAAGGTTCAAAAGATAGGCCATGTCTAATAAAGGTAAACGAGGTTATTGACCAAAGATACTACACATGGCCCATTTTAAAACTGGATTGGCCAAATTTTTAATCCTTCGTTGCTTTCTTATTAATTTTTTATTATCAAATGGCTAATGGAATTTTCAAGACATAGAATTTGAAGAGACATGCATCATGCCATGGGTACTCTTTTCAAAAGTAACACCCCTGACTTTTTGTAGTTTATGAATCTATAACTTATAGTTTTTTATTGAAAAGATAGAAATTGTTGCACCATGACTTGTGCTTCAAGAGTTGGACATAGTCTAAGCCTAAAAGGGTAAAACCAATTAGAAATTCTAGTCTCCAACCCTTACAAACTTTAACTACATGTGGATATTTTTAACAAAGGAATATGCAACCTGCATTTGGGAATGCATTCCAGTACTTTGCTTTAGTTCAGTAGACATACTTTGACTATTGATAGGTTTTTTGTACGTAATTATGTAATGGTGAGTCTCTCTAATCACTAAATTGCAATACCTTCCAAGGTTGGTAGACTGTCAATTCACTTTGTCATATTTAAGAGCCTAAGCGTGGAAATGAAATATAATTTTTGATGGTGAAAATGACAAGAAAGTGATGCAATGACAAGTGGATATGAATGAGATATAGCCTCTTCTCCTTCATCTACAAGTTTCTCTTCTTCCCTTACTCTCTCTTCTATTATGGATTATTCATAACTACTATATTCTTCATCATTTTCAAGTTTTCTTCTACAATAATGACTAAAGATATTATCCCATTTGAGTGTCATTGTTCATTTCATAGTTGCTCAAACATCTCCACTCTATTCATTACAAGAAATCTCCTTCCCATGGGTATGATACCATAAAAAAATACACACAACTCAAATCTGTGGAGAAATTTGTAAAAATAATGAACTTTGTTGCCAATCTTACGAGCAATGCACCAAATAATTGAGTCAGATAACAAAAAATAAATGGGAATTTGGAGATAGTAATTCAGAAAGGGAAGGAAAGGATCAAAGGTTGGATGGTAATTTATAAAGGGAAGGAAAGGAGCCAAGGTTGGACATTGGATGTAGTTTTGTTAATCTCATTAACCCAAGGAATGTTCATGAAACCTTAAGTTTTACTCTAAATTGTTTGTAGAATGTTGATAAATGAAATTTTGGGCGTTTTGATTTTTTTAATTGGAAATGGATTTTAAACTAGTAGTATAGGCAAACCAATGAAGGCACAAAGTAGTATCATCAATTAATCATGAACAAGTAAATATCATATATGTTGAGATGGATCCTTTGCTAGCATCCATGGAATACCACTCTATGGACAAAGATGATGTAGAAGATGAAATATAGGATCAATCTCCTATGGTATCTGCCAAAGCTAAACATAGACGATGCAAAAGATGGAGGCCGACCTAAATAAGTTGACCTTACTAGAGAAATAAAATTAGGTTTATTCATATTGTTAGTGAGTTTGATTTCTATGATGGTATCTCTATTCCGCTTTTGGCTGCTCTCACATGCTCTCCTAGGATTGAGTCATTCATCCTTTCATTGGAATAGATAAGACTATCTACTCTATTCATTCATTCCAATGAGTCCAGATCAAATAGGCTAGAGAGAAAAGGACAAGAAAGGCCCTCACCCTATCAATCTTAGGGAGTTTAATTGAGTTAAAGAGGAATGTGAGATAGGGACAACAAAATATTTTTACATTGGAAGAAGAGTAGTTGTAGAAGAGAGTTAAAGAAATTGATATTCAAGATTCCTAGACGATTGTGATGTCTAGAATCTAATGATATAATGCTAATACAAACCTTATGACACATTGAGAGGGTATGAATAATCTCTTTTATTCTTAAATGTGTTACTAATATCTTAAAATTATCCTTTAAATATAAGATCCTATATACTCAATTCAAAATATTTTTAACAAAGAATAATTATATTTTACATTATCATCTTTAAAAGTTGTAAAAGTGAAATTTGAAAAGGAAAGAACAAAACTATTTACAAATATATCTTATTCATATCTACAGTCTAGTTTTAAAGGGAAAAGATTTAAAACGTTTGTATCAGTCCAATTCTATAGGTTGTATAATAATTTACAAACTGGTAAGTGCACAGTTATGATTATGATTAGCTTGTTCCTAAAGAAACATAAATTAAATACTAAGCATTAGATTTATGGCTATACCCAAAATAAATGTAAAAGAAAAGAATTAAAAAATCAAAGATACACACTCTTATCCTCTACAAATTATTAACCTTTAAGCTATATAATTTGAGCATACACATATGAGACCATCGGATTGAATATGATAGATGGCATTTCAACAAAGAGATTAGAGAAACATAAATAAATAAAAATTAATAGTCAGATAAAAGCAGAAACACAACTAAACAAGAATATATGCAACATAATTTATTCAACCTCAACTCTAATTCAGTTTAGAATTCGTTGTATGGTAGCTTTGGATATCAAAATCACATCCAATTCAATACCAAAACTCTATATAAGAAAGAGAAAATTAATGTGGCCCCATTTAAACAAACTAATGTGCTTTTAAACAAAGATACTACAATAAAATGTAAATAAAAACATTTACTAAAAAATGTATGATAAAGTGGGTGGCTGGGTGGGTGACCCTCCACGTCGGTGAAGGGGTACAAGTGGAGCATGATGTTGAGGCTAGGAGGGTAGTTGTTGGTGAAGACACCGACAAATGAGAGTGTGGGGTGGAAAGGACAAGTGGCAGATAAGTTAGTGTACTTCATATTCGGCAAGTACATGGAATGAAGGAAGCTGGTAGGGTGACACTCATATCAAGGCAAGTGAATTGTTAAGGGTTGGTGCCAAAGTACGGTCGTGTTTGTAAGGAGTAGATTGCCTTGCATAACAATTATGCTTCGCTCATGCGAAGCGAACTCAACTTTGTTGCCGTGGGTATTATTTATGGGAGAGACGACCGGTGGGCTGATTAAGTGTGTCTAGTTGGGTTTTGGTGGTGTCCAAGTTGTGTGTGGATTGTCAAGCAGAGTGTGGCTACTGGCATCATTTAAAATGGCTTCGATTAGGCAGTCCAAATTCGTTATTTCAGTCTCAGTGGAGGGGGTGGAAATGTTTGGTGTAGGCATTCCCATCTCTTTGTAGGAAACGAAGAGACAAGGTGCATTTAGAGCGATTACCAACTAGAGGGTCAAGTGTATCCTACTTGAAGCGGATCCCTTAGTCTTGGTCACGGTTAAAATGGTCTTGGGGAAAGGCCATTTGTAGAGGAAGGAGTACGCGAAGGACAATGCCTATATCTCCTCGTGTTTCTTAGCTTCGGTGCTAGATAATGGCGTTTCAAAGGTGGAGGCAAAGGGTGTGTTGGTGTGCTTGTTTCATGAGGACTTGGTGGGTGGTTTAGAGGAGACCTTGAAGGCAACCATTGTCAGAAAAGGAATTTTGCGGCCAGCGGATTTGGAGTTGCTTTGGAAAATGGACGAGGCAGTGAAATTCTCCCCCTTCCTTCTGGATTTGAAAGGGGTGGAGCTCATGAGGCACATAATGGTTGCGACCGTGACGGTGGAATTTCTAAAAAGGAAGTTAGGGTTGGTGGCGGTGGACAACTTGGATTGGGTGGAGGACTTTGATACTTTTGCAAAACTTAATGGCTTTCTATGAAGTGCAACTACGATTTGGTTAAAATTTTGCTCCTTATGGTTGAAGGGTTGAGTATAAGGTTTAATGTTGGTTTGGATTCAGTTACGCATAAATGAATTTTGCTATGTTGGGTCTAGTTGTTTTTTTGGTGGTTTTTTGGCCTAATCTAGTGATGGATTCCTACATTAGCAAACGTGTTGTATGGTTTATTTTAATATTAATATAAATATCAAACTCTTACGTATCAAAAAAAAAATTGTATGATAAAAAATTTGCCAAGTAAATAGATGTATGAAAACAAATTTGTGCATAACATATCTAAAGTGAGAATTTCTTTAGCTTATATAAATAAAATCTATATCGGATAATGTCCTCTCAAGGGGAGTACCATTAGATACCAAACAAATACTTATTCTACAATTTTCAAAATAAATATTATTGTTAATGGGTTCACCTCAAAGAAAGCCTTTCTCCTTAATTTGCAGCTTCTTCCAACTCGCCATACAAATTGACCCCTTTGTTTTCATTTACATTCTTCTTCATTTTCCTCACAGATGCCCCAACATCCTTTTTGGCCACATTGGAGCTTTCCTCTTTGGAAATAATGGCATCTACTTCCATTGAAACTTTTGGTGATGTGTGAACGACATCCAAGCTATAGCTGCAGGTTTCCTTCACTAGTGTTTAGATCTGGTTTTATGTGGTGTTGGTCTCTGCTCCTTGGAGTGGCAAGGAGAAGCCCTTCCCTATGAAGGATAAAGGCGAGAAATGTTTTAGCAGTATTACTTTTAATTGTAATGAAATTTTTAAATGGTGGGGAAGAGGGAAATTAACAATTCATGTGACTAGTTATTTAGTCATTTTTATTTGTGTGACTATTTATTTAGTTGTGCTTTTTACCCGATGATCAAATTAATCATTTATTTAGTCATTTATAGTTGTGTTGCAAAAAATTAGTAAAATTTAGTCATTCTTAGTTGTTGTGACTAAATTTTTTAGTCACCTAGTCATTTATTTTCCAAATTCTACTAGTGCCATGAATATTCATGTTCACATCCTCAAACCATCGAGGTAAAATGCATGTGATGTAGTTGATCACCTCCTCTGATTGTGGCGGACCGACATCCTTCTATTGTGGGTTGAAAATCCTTTTGTTGTAGGTTGTCAGGTTCTTCACTGCAAGGGTTAGTCTTATTCCAAAGATATTTTTTATTAATAACAACTAATAATTAATCATAAAATACTAAATTCCACAAACATCTGAAGATCACACAATCATTCATCAATATAGTATATCATCTTCAATGCTTTTAAATACTTAAAGTATATGAAAAGATTTGTAAATGCATTTGAAACTTAGTAGAAATAAGATAAAAACATGAAACTAAAGCAAGGAAAATGGAAATTTCTAGGGCTTATCATGAAGCTTGGGGTAATTATGCAAAATTTCACTATGGTTCTCTCCTAATTATTTATTTTCTTGAATAGCATGAGCTACTAATGGGAGAGATAATTGTGCATGGTGACAATGTGCATGCTACTCAATATAGCTTTTGACTTTATGTTAATTTCATCCAAGTTGTGTGCCTAAATAAAATATGTCCAAATGGGTATAAGACCTTATGATGTAGTGCACTACTAACTACCACATCCCCCATTCTCTTCCTTAGGGTTTTCCAAATGTTAAGTTTGATGTTTACCACTATCATTACCACACAATCTATCTAGATTGAGCATAAAAATAGCACACTAAACTATCTTATACCTCTAATAAGTAATATGTTGAGGTTAAACAATTTGAATCATGAATGACACACTAATAAATGTAAAATTATCTCTAATTTCCAACTCTCTTTCAATAACAAAAAACCATTGAATCTACCTAGACCACAAAAATCTATTAAGGGAAAAAAATTATACTTCTTCTCATGTAAGTTTCATCATTAATGTGGACATTTCTATCCAAGATGAGGAAAGGTGCAAGGAGGAAGCACACTAATAGAGAGAACAAAAACAAGTACCACAAGAACCTTTCCTTCATAAACAATGACCCCACCATCTTAGCAAGTTCCTAATTAGCCACTACAATGATCTAATACCTACTCCCCACCTACTATACCTTCTCCCCCATATTTTATAGGTATTACGCACCCATATTCTAACTTTGTGTCTCTCCTAAGTCAACCCACACACCCCCTCAAGTTCCAATCCAAACTTTCCTTGCTAAGACCAAAGCCACTAAAACTTCACTTTCTCATCTTGCTATTTATTTGACACAATAACCCATATCTTCCTATGACCAAGGTGAACCAACTATATAATAATGCTCCATTACCACCTCTATTTTCCCAAACCAAGGTCCCAACTTCCTATTTTAAGATAATTTCACTATGAGTGCATCCTTAACATAATTTTCTAATGGCATGCCCAACCATGTGGAAGTCTTCTATTTATATTTTTATTATCATCATATCATTGTCAAGTAGCAAGTTAATAAAGATGTTTACATACTAATAGAACCAAGTGTAATGATAGTAACTTTGCTACCTTATCTCTAATCTATCTTCTAGTGATTCTCAAACACATCACAAGGAGTTAACACAATCATGATGTCACGTACCTTGCCACAATGCACAAGGTGAACATGTTTAAAATTACTATTGTTTTCCCACAAACCATCACTTAGAAAGCTATTGAATAGATAGATGCAACTAAGAATAAGGTAGGGGCTATTCAATGCAACATCACAAGGATGCACATATTTTACCCTATGGCACTTCCCTAGAGAACACCTAGTAGACTTGCACAACACTTTAGGCCAATGTGTCCCATGCAACCAACCACCTAAATGTGCTTCAAAGTGATATCTTGAGCACATGCCCAAACATTTTTTTGCAGAAATATTACTACCACCAACTCTTTTAAAATCTATGTAGAAACACATTAAACATTTGAACATTTAGGTTTGTATTCTTTTGATCTCTACTTTGACTTCAATTTCTCCACTTGATACAAGCCTTGAGGAGAGAGCTCATTAATCTTTTGTGGTTCATAAGGTAGATATGCACCTTCCTCCTCTATGCATGTGAGGAAAGCATTTATGATTATAATACAAAAAACAAGAGCATCTTGAAATATAAAATTCATAGGTTTCCAACAAAAAATTGTAAAAATAACAATTAAGTAATAATATACTATTTTTATAATAGAATTGGAAGGTAAACATAAATTCAATGATTAAAATTTGTAAAATATTTCTACAATTTGTTTTTTTAGACTGCAAGAATCGGGTAGCACGACCCCCTACCCGATAGTACCATGGGGGTGGGGGAGACTAGATCTTGTGACCAACCTCCTACAATAGGAAAGGCTTAGCCAACCAAACTAGGGCCCCAACCCCAAATATTTCTACAATTAAATAACTATATATTTATATAAATAAATAACTATATATTTATATAAATAATTTATTTAAAAATTATTAATAAATTAAAATATAATAAACTTAAGAACTAAAAATTAAACATAATTTTAAATAAAACACTAAGAAATATAAAAAAATTTAAATTTAAACATATTTTCAAAATAAAAATAAAACTTAAAAAAATTCAGATTAAAACATTTTATTATAAAACTGAAAATTTAAATAAATAAAAAATACTCTCCACCAAATCATACCTTGAAGAATAGGAAAAAATGTTCTTATATAATTTATTATACATTCATTCATTTACAATAATTTATTCTACCCACGTGAAGATTAGCTTTGCTTATTTAAAATATATAAATTAAATTATCTTATAAAAATAATTTAAATATAATGTATCACTTTGTCCTTTGTTGTGAGTAGAATGTATCATGCAACTCTTATCCACTCAATTTAAAATAATTTCTAAGTCCGTCTTCTACACATGAGATGTTTAATGCAATAAGTAAGGTCCATCTAACATTATTCTCCCGAATAGATGGATTTATTTATTTTATTATAAATATTTTCATTAATTTTTACAATTTATTTGTTTATGTTGTGTTTTAAATTTTTATTTCTTAAATTATAATATAATTAGTATATTTATTTTTAGAAAAATCTATGTAAAAAATATCAAAAAGTATCATTCTTAAATAATTATCTCACTTAAATCATAAATCTAATAAAAAATAGTTGAGTGAAAAATGAAATATCTTTGTGTCTTTTACATAAATCTTTTTGAAGATAATATGCTAGTTTGAATAAATTTATTTTATAACAGATTTTAATATAAAATATATTAATTTATTTTATCAATAATTTATTATTAATCAGCATTCATCAAATAATAGAGTTACTATTTTATTAAGAAAAGAATACGAAATTAAGCTAATGTTTGAGCTTTTAGACTTTTGAAAGTATTAGTAATATATCAAACTACAGACTGCTCTAACCACTCTATCATTTTTATGACATATAGATTTAGCAATTTCAAATATTATTCTATCTATTTTTAACTAATATTTATATGTTTGCTTTATTATGTAGTGGAAAAAACAAGACAAAAGATTTAGGTGTTATTTAAGAATTGTTTTATTACTCACTAGGAAAAACACTTAAATTACATAACAATTTAGTAATTTCTTTAATTACAATTTTTATTATTGCATATATATTTTTATTTTATTTGTATTTTTATGAAATATAATAAATACTATACATTTATATATAACTTATGTTTATTATATATAACTTATTATTTTATTTTTGAAATACACAAAATTTTCTTATACTATATATTAAAATATATATTTTTTTATATTAAAGATAAGGATGTCAAAAAAAATTACATAGAGAGTTTCACCGAGATTTACATAAGCATGAGGCCAGGTCTCATAGCAGCAGTAGCAAGGAGATTACAAAAAATTACGAGTGGGTAATCATAAGCCTAATTTAAAATGTCATTATGGTTATCCACCCAAGCCGTCCACCCCATAGAGCCCTCCATCCACACAATCTTTTTGTTTTCTTGGATCTGGGCAAGCATGAGGAATTGGTCTTTCTTTGCATTCTTTTGGTTCTTAAGCTCTTTGATGAACATGTTGCAGGTTCTCTCGAAGTTCTGTAGATTATCCAAGTTCCTCCTCCACTGGTATCCATTCTTCATCTCATAGATGAAGAAGGTGGCACTTGCAAGAAGATTTTAAAATAAGTGAATTTTCGAAAAGACTCAATGAGAACCCTGGGGGTGTTATGAAACCTTTCTTCATTTCTACATTTCCAAATCTGCCAAAGGATATTAGAGGAGAGGATGTTCCAAAACATATTAGTATCCTTATTAAGCCCATCAATATGCCTAGTGATGATTTCAAAAGTGTATGGGTGTCAAGTTTAAGTTATGAAATTTTTGTTATCACACTCATTCCATGGCAATCCACCCCTTCCTGCCATTGTAGTTATGTCTCTCAATATAACTAACATACCTATATTTAAAAAATATATGTAATGTACATGGAGAGATATCTTTAACCACCTATATTATAAATAAAATAAAATAATCTTTAAATAGTAAAAAGTAAAATAACTCTTAAGTAAATAAGATAACCTAAGAGTGATAAAATAACCTAATTATAATATTAATTGACTTTTATTTATAACTATTTTCATTTTTCTAATTCTATTTACATTTTTACAAGAGAATACTTGTTAGCCCACCAAAAATATATGTAATCACCATGTTTTCAAATGGGAAAAATTATGAATTATTTTTGAACAATAAGTTGGTAACTATCTTGACCTAATTATATATTTTGTGTTTAAATGGATCATTAAATATAATAAAACATATGTATTCAAAAATATGTTGAATAAATATATAAATTTTATTTAATTGATCTAATTAATCAAAGTGTTAAAAGTTAATCATATTTTATTTTTAACATTGAACTCAAGTGTAAAAGTGTTTTCCATTTAACTATGTGTGTTTTTAGATCAAGTTTTAATCACATTAACATAATGTATTGGTATATATGTTATAAATGAAAACATATTAGTTTAATTAAAATATATCATTAAATTATAAAGGGTATTGTACATTTTTTTTCAATTAAGTTTAATTAAAATATATGATTATAATTAAAGTGATTATAGCCATTAATCTATATTTTGGGTCAGCCCATGGATAATTTATTAAAATTGAATGCAACCCTAATTAGATTAAAACTTTATTCTAACCTTAATCCTACCCTAACCATAATTCTAACCATGGTCCACTCCCTATAAATTATTATATTTAAAATATTATATTAATATATTTAATCTATTACTAAATGAACTGTAACCCTAACCAAAATATAAGCATAATTCAAGGCTATCCCCATCCCTAACCCCAAATGAGTCATAATGTTAAACCTAACCCTATTCCTTATTGAATTGTAATAGTAATTGTAACACTATACAAACCCTAACCTTAATTCATCCTAAAACCCTCATATTAGTCTAACCCTAGCCTTGCAAATTGTAATTCTAATCGTAATTAAACATAGCAATAATTATAAACCTATAAGAACCCTAACCTTAAGTAATCATAGAAATATAACCCTAATTGAACCCTAACCTTGCAAATTGTAATTCTAATCCTAATTAAACATGTAAATAATTATAAAACTATAAGAACTCTGACCTTAACTAATCTAAACCTAACCTTAGTCATAATTGAACCATGAACGTAATTGAACTTTAACCCTAATTGAAACTTAACCTTGACAAAATTATAATCTTAACCCTAATTAAATTGTAGTCTAACCCTAACCATAATAATAATATTATATCAATTAATTTAAGAACTTATTTTTATTTGTTATCATAAATTTATTATATTTTCTTTGTATTTAATTTTGCAAATTTTTAACATGATTTTAAATGTGCACTTATTATGAAAAGTCTTTCTTTTAAGATGAATATTTAAGTTGATATTATTTTGTACAATAAAATATTTAGTGAAACCTTAAATTTATAATATTTCTTTATAAATATATATTGATTTTGAATAAAAATAGAATATGAAATATATTTTTTTTGAAATATTTTTCAATTTAAAAAAAAGAAATTGAATACTTTTTATGATTTAAATATAATAATTTAGAAACATATTTTTATGTAATTGTAAATTTAAGATTTTTTTAATTTAATTTTGTAATTTCTAATTTTAAATAGTTAATTTAGATTTTTTTTTAAATAATTATTTTTCATTCTTTTATAATTTAATTATTATTCTAGTGTGCAAAAATATTGTATAATGATATCAAAAAATATTTTTGCTTTTAATTCTAGTATATTAATGTATAAACTTATATGTAATAGTACATTTAACAAAGTTAATTCATACTTAATTATCTAAATTTTAGAAACCTCACATATTTTTCAATATTGTATCATGATAAATAATATTTTTTTTATTAGAAAAATTGCTTAACCAAGTCTATATAAAAAGGGATATCCTATTTTAAAAAAATCTTGAATATTTTTTAATTTGAAGTCTATTAATTTCAAATTTTACTTTTATTAAATTTAGTAAGTTCTTTTATTACATTTCTAAATTTATAAACTTACCACGTTGCATTCAAAATAAAATATGGATGAATGTTCAAATGAATATTCTACCAATAGACAATTAATATATTTTAACATATAAGATTTATCTAAAAGTTAAAAACACATATATATGTTGTGGAAATACAGTAAACTAATTTTTAATGATACATAATAGTTTTGATAAAAAATAAAGATATAACTATATGTTGCATGATTATCCAATACATGAAACTAAATAGAAGATGAAACATATTTTATATTAACTTATAAGCACCAATGCAAGATCTGGCAGCTGATTAGACATATAACCAAATTAAAAAATTATAAATAATATAAAACCTCTCATAATAAAATTTTACACAAAAAAACAACATAATTAACACCAGCCAAATTCCTAAAAGATAGAAATATAATCTTAATAGTTCAACAATAAATTATGCGATCCCATTGAAAACCTTCCAAACAACTTTACAACTTAACGCTCTGCGCTAATTATTTAAACAATTTAAAAAGTACAGCATAAATTAGTTGTAGTTTAATCTACCACATATCTCTCCCTGATTTTCAACCCCATTTTCATAATTTGGTTAGAGGAGGGAGTAATTTTCTTGAAACTCTCCTTCTCCATACATCTCTTAAAATTCCCAATAGTTTCATAAGTATGGAACCAAGATATTAGGGAAACAAAGGCAATGTCAAGGAACCCGAAGTCCTTTCCAGTGAACAAAGGCAAGGAACCTCCTCCCGACATTTCTTTCAATGCACCTTCTAAAACTGCAAAAATAGAGAACGCATGCATTATACCTATTCAAAACTAGAGTAACTTTCAAGAAACACTGGAATGAACCCAACCAATGAACAAAATACCCTGCTCCAATAGTGCTCACAACTACAAATGTCCCAATTACAAAACATTTCAATGAAAAAATATATTCAAAAATAGCAATTGATTTCATTGGTTGTGCAGTGACCATGAAATTAGGTATTTGTTATTGCAGATCCAACTGCAATCGATAAAGAATCAAAAAACTTACATCAATAGCTCTTGACAACTGCATTGATATCCAATATGTAAGTTACGAAAAATAGTTACGGAAGAAGAACCTATTATCAATAACTGTTTTATTTAGTTGGAATAGTTGTTTCTAATGGATTTTTATTTCTTCAAAATTGTAACAATAAAAATTAATATAATTATTGATATTATATAGTATCTATATTATATATTATGTGATGATTTATTCTATTGATATTATACTTATATATAATTAACAATCAACATAGTTTTTTCCAAAATATTTTATATCACTTTTTAGTTTACATTTTAATTTTTTCCTAATTTATTGTTTGTTTGTTCGGGAGCAAAAGAAGCACATACTGCCACTTGGCTGTCATTTTAAATTCAACTTCAAAATGTTTACACAATGCTTTCACTGTATATAATTAATAATTTTTTAAGAATAATTTGATATTATTATTGTTATTTTTAGATTTATAAAATTTATAAAAATTCGTATATAAAAAATAATTATATAATATATTTATAGAGTTGGAAAGTGTGTTATTGGTATTTTTTTTCTTGTTTTAACTCTTCATTCTTAATATAATATCTTAATGTTCAAACGATGTATTTATGTGTAAGAGTTGGCATTAATTTCTCATTTCAACTAAACCTAACTCTACATGTTCTAAGGATCTAGATTTGAATCTTAACTTTCTTGCTCCTAATCTTAGGTCAAGATTGAGCTAAGGTGACCTTGAGCTTGGTTTAGGATCACACATGTTTCTGAAACATAGAAAAATAGGGATGAATCAAATATGGAATGGGGAAAATGGGGGTATGATGGACGTATCTTCATATTTTCATTAGGAAATGATATCCACGCAAAGAATTGACTTACAACCCTTAGGTGAGTCAACCCAATGGGGAATCTATCGATTTCCTTATGATTGAAGATGGGGTATCAGCCTAAACAACACTTTTGGGAGAAAAACTAAAAATAGTGAATCACCACAATTATGCAATCTAACACTTGGATCTTTAATTTAAAGCATAACATAGAGAGAAACATCAAAGTTCTGGAAAATCTAAAAAGGTCTAAATGTTGTGCACATATCATAAAAAGCTTGTTTCATGAGGTTATCAGGGATTCATTTTCCCATAGGTGAATGGGTCCAGATCTCCCTTTCTGAAAAATCAGAAACTTGAATCTAATTCCTTTGTCTGCACTTCCTCATTGCACTTCTGAATCTTTTCTCCTGAATTTGAATCTGTGATAAATCTACAAAAAAAAATTGTTGTTTTGGGGTGGATAGGGGTTTGCCTCAGTCAAACCCTAAGTTTTTTAATTAAACTTTGATGAAAAAGTATAGATCTGAAACATGAAAGTATGTGCAAGACCTAATGTTAAGTGTTCCTAAGATTATTAAGAGCTAAAATGCAAAGAAAGCCTATTCAAGTGTGTTAGAATAAGATCCCTAAATGAAACATGAACAATGATGAAGACCTACTTTGGGAGATGTCAAATCACCCTAATAGATCACAAATCTGATTATACCTTCCTTTAGGTAGAAAGTAGAATAATAATAGAAGATGAAACCACTTAGGAAACAAGTCATTAGGCTTGGTTGAATGGCTTGGTGCATCTCCCAAAACATAGAATCCATCATGATCCTCGATAGGAATCTATCATCAATCTTTGACAATGCTTGATCTTGTTGGAAAAATGAGCTTGAAGACCTGCAAAAACAAATAGAATGTTGCTCCAAGACTTCAACTTTGAATGCTTGATTGATTCCTCCTTTAGCTTGAGCGTAAATCCTTGTGATCTCATGTGAATCTCTCTCTTGTCTCATGAAAAATGATTGAAAGAATTAGCTTTATAGGCTTCCTTTCTAATTTTTTGTTTATTAAATCTCGATGGATGACATTAAAATTTTGAATTTGGGGATATGAAATGCTGCTAAAAACATAATTTAATTTGAGTTTAGGAACTTAAAGGGGACCCATTCGCCCATGGGTGAATGGGTCTTGGCCTAGAGTTCTAGGATCTACATTATGTTGGGGCATTAAATCAATTAATGTCGTTTATTCAATGCGGGTTATATTGTCGAGAAATAATTAAAATAAGCCTTGGGATGCATAATAAAGGATATTAGGGTCCTATTAATGAGGTTTAAAAATGCATAAATGCAAGGTCACTAAAATAGGTCCAAACTAAGTGTGAAATTGTACTTTCACTTAGAAAGGAGTACAATTTTCTACACTACATTTAGCCCCCACTTTAGCGGCTATATGACACTACATGCATATGCAAGCTAAATGAACTTGAATAGTAAGATTTATAAAAAATATACTCATATGGATTCATTCATGAATACAGAGAACGAAACCCCCAATGTAGTTATCTGTAAAACCACAATTTTAGGAACCACATCCTACAACACCAATCTATTAGTTATTAAAAAATCCTCTTATCAAACTTCTACTGAGAATCAAATTCAAGGGTAGATGTATTCCCCCCCAAGATTTTACTTGCTTTATGGAGGTGGAATCAAGGTAGCCATGTAATCAAATTTCTTTGGGTCTATCATAGGGTATTGGAGGTACAACACCATATAGTGATAGATATTGGATTAGATCAGGGATGAAATTATGAATTCAACACAACAAATGGCATAAAAAATAGAGTTTGCTAGCCCCCATTATGTTAATTTAAATGAAAAAGGTACTTTTAATAAGGAAATAAAATAAAGAATGCTTAGTGTACTTTAATGAAAGGTTATGTTTTTGATAATCATTTTTACATTCACCTTTTGAGAATTTACCTTGGTGTAGAGTGATTGAAGATGTCGAGCAGACGAGCATACATACCTTTGAGACTGGAGATTTTGTGTGACGATGTGGCATGAGGTGAGCTCCAACATACGATGAGTGGATTCTACTATGCTTTATCTTCACATTTATGTATTTATAATATTTTTATGCACTTTTATAAGTTTCTAGGATCTAAAAAAAAAGTCACAAAGCATTAGCTCTTGTTGCAAAGTGTCCCATTTTGTTGTAAAGTATCCAAAAATGGCTAAAGTGTCCAAGACCCCCAATCCAAAAATGGCCCAAATGTCCAAGTTGGTTGCAAAGTGTCCTAGAGAAAATTTAGTATACTTTTAATTATTTAACACACATATTTAGGAATTTTAATGGTGATTTATTTTGATTTTTATTCTTTTAGGTTCCTCCTCGAGCTCATCAATGTCTAGGAGGTAGACAGTTTTGTTGCCTCTGAGAGAAGATCGCCTAGCTTTCAAAGAAGGATATTGATATTTTGCATGAGATTAGATTATTTGGATATACCTTATGCCATCTATGAGGTATCATGATGTCATGCTTATGGTAGTAGTAGAGAGGTGGGACATGGATACGTGCACCTTTCCCTTGCTGACAAAAGAGATGACTATTACTCTGGAGGACATTCATCACATCTTGTGATTACCTATCTGATGCGAGATCATCCATTAAAAAGAGGAGCAATCATATGAGGAGATGCAAGAGGATATTGATAACTGCCTAGGTCATCCCATCTGAGAGGTGATCATCGGACCCCAAATAGAGCTCAAATGGATATTATACACGTGGTCACCATTACAGAGGTGCATCATGATTGTTACCATGACACTAGTGCTAGTTATTGATGGATGAGGCACACAGTTGGATGGATGATTTGTTCACATTATACAAGATATAGGGCAACATTGGACCGTACTTTATGTATGGGGTTACAGCATGATAGCACATTTATATTATGATCTAGGGAACTTCATTTACCAGGAGCTAGACAATATAGTACATTGTAGACTCTTGCAGGTGTGGTGCTTCGAGTATATCACATGTACCAGACTAACCGATTATTTGACAGTGGCAGCCACGGGTTATCCATGAGCCTACAATTATCCTCTAAGATGATCATGACAAGATGAAGATCTATTATATTGGAGAGTCAGATTCAACTATCTAGAGGATGATGATATACTATGGAGACCATACCTCATGGTACCCCAATGGGAAGATGTCACAACAACTAGTTAGGATAAAGCAGGATTGATTTTTATTGGGGTGACACGATTACATAGTAAGGCATTTTTACTATGATCATGTTATGTGGAAGTTTAAGCACATTCAAGTTCCACCTAGGGCATGACCCAGGTATCTACTATTAGCACAGAGTGCCTCTCGTTTAGTCATCATCTCACCATCGATGATGTGGAATTTAGTGACTTAGACGATGAGGACCATGACATGCCCCCAGTCTTAGATGTCGATGACTTAGGAACCACACTGGCCTATGAGTAGTGGTGGATGGGAGCATGAACAACTCATGTATTTCCTATGTATCATCCTGCGGGCAATGCAAGACCTTTTCCAAGTCACGAGGATGACAGGGATGATGGGTTCATTGATGGAGATTTAGAAGATGGGGGTAGAGTAGCAGATTTATTTCCTGATGAGGATGATGATGATGATGACGAGGATTTCCAGTCGATGAGTGATGAGTCTAAAGAGGTAGATGAGGTCCCAAATACCTCCAATAGAAGAAATCCATCTCCTACCTAGGTCACTAGAGCACTACCAGTACCCGTAATAGGTGTCAAGAATCATGAGCATGGGGAGGCCAATAGTAGCAAACCATCCATGCTTCCTACACAAGATGGATCCATTGCTACATAGTGAGACCCTGATTGGTAGACTAGAGACCTAAGTGATGATGTGTTATTTATTCTTTTATTATGCTTTTGTTTATGTATATGGTTTTTATTTATATATCATGATGTGTACTAATATTTAACAAATTCTATCTTACAAGGTCCACGCGAGAGTGGTTAGATCTCTACTAGTAGATGACTACAAAGATAGTGCCTCATTTTCCCCCACATGAGGATATACCTTAAGAGTACATGCCCCCACCTTTTATGGGGTGTCATGTAGATCTCTTCAAGGTTGTTGCAAGGTTGAGGGAAACATATGAGGGTGCGACGAGATGCGTTGACATATTTGCATCCAGAGATGAGTGAGTTATAAGAGATCTTTCAACACTGCAGACTGTATATGATGAGCTCTGAGATTCTTGAGTTTTGAATAACAGTGGGACAAAGGCCATCCTATAGTCACAATTTTCAAGGCTACAGGGAGAGGTTACCAGATTGTAGGAAGATAAAGACTGCATAGATCAGGAGCATGTTGTGGCACTCATATGGGAGGCTAGGGCGATTGGAGAGACGCAAGGCCTACAAACATTAGTGAGATCCATGAGTAGATCACAATCACATTCTACTATCTCACAATAGATGCCACTACCAACCCTCGAGGGGTCTAGTATCCATAGGCCACACTAGCATTGTATTATTGAACCTTTTATACTTATAATATATGAGCATTTATGTTTTGGTTTTATGATTTTAGATGTCGATGTGATTTATTAAATAGTTCAAGTAAGAATATTTAATAAATGTCTTCATGATCTAATTTTATGTGATCTAATTGAAACATTTTTAGTTTACAATTAGATACTACATTGTGATTGAGTATGTTATGTTAAATTAAATGCACCTATGATCTAATTTAAGAACACTAAATGCATATAAGGATCTAATTTTTAACACAACACACAAGATGAATTTGAATAGTATGAAAAATAAAGTAATAATCCAAACTTATTGAACAATTACTCTATAATACAAGACACATAAAGATTGTTTGTCAAAGGATGAAGCAATGCAAGATAAAATAGAACACTATCTACTTAATCTAACAACACTGCTTTAATTTACATACTATTCAAGGGAGATGTTATGTATAGTATCGATGCAAATGTGCAGCATTGATAGGTTCTTTGAGAAGTGTAACATCTATTTCCATTAATGTGTATAGTCCAGACCCATAACTTTTGTCAATTATGTAAGGTCCTAACCAATTAGGGCTGAACTTTCCTTTTTCATTTGGGGTGACATTGGTGTTATGTTGATTCTCATATAACACCAAATCACCTTTATTAAATGCATGAGGAATGAAATGATCATTATAGCTACATTGAATTCATTTCGAATAATATTGGAGATGCTTGAGAGCATTAATATGTTGTTCATAAAGCATTTCAAGTTGATACAATTGTTGCTCTTTATATGTAGTGTCATCAATAAGCCCTCTAAGAGCAATTCTCAATGAAGCAATTTCTAACTCTAAGGGATTTATTGCCTTGGTATCACAAACAAGGTTATAGGGAGTGTTTCATGTATATGTTCTAATAATTATACGATAGGCCCACAACACATAAGTTAATTGAGAGTGCCAATCATTGTTATGTTTACTTAACGTTTTCCTTAGGATTTTTTCTGAATAGTTTCATTGGTTGATTTTGCTTGACCATTTGATTGTGGATAATATGGTGTTGAGAAATGATGTTGAATATGAAAGGTTTCCAAAAAATTCTTCACTTCATTATTTTTAAATGGAGTTACATTGTCTGAAACTAATGTGGAATGAAGACCAAAGCGAGCAATAATATGTTCCAATATGAAACCAAATATTGTGTTAGAGGTTGTGGAATGAAGAGGGATAGATTCTATCCATTTTATGAAATAATCTATTCGAGTAATTATAAATGTATGTCTAGTGGCAGAGGGTGGTGATATTTTTCCAATAAGATCTAAACACCAAACCAAGAATGGCCAAATAGGAACTTGGGCATGAAGCTCGAAAGTAGGAGCATGAATCAAATTATTATGCTCTTTTGACATTTATGAAATTTCTTAATATGAGAAAAACAATCTTGTTCCATATGTCTCCAATAATATCCTATACAGATTAAATTTTGAACTAAAATTCTTCCTCAAAAATGTTCCCCACAAGCACCTGCATGAGCTTCCTGAAGGGCTATAGGGGTCTCTGATTGTTTAAGACATCTAATTAAAAGACCGTAAAATGATCATCTATATAGAACATTTGCAAGGATTACATATCTAGATGCAAGTTTTTGAAGACACGCTCTAGTGTTTTTAGTTGTTGGTTCAAGAAAGGTACCTTCTTTTAAGTAGTTGAATATTGGTGTGTACCATTCACTTGAGTTTTTAATATTGGTTAATAACACTTCTTTGATCTTATCGTCTATTGATGGTTTTGTAATCGTATGGACCACAAATGTGAAGTCGATGAAATGATCTTCAGGAGATACAAGGGAGGCAGTGCTTGCCATTGCATCTACATGTCGATTGTCCTTTCGTGGGATTTTGTCAATGGTATATGATTCAAAGAATTCTAATAAACTCATTGTAAGGTCCTTATAATTTACTTGGTTAACTTATCATGCTTCGCTTGATATGAACCATTTATTTATTTAATAATTAATTGAGAGTCATCAAATATATTAATGTGTTGAACACCAAGAGCTAAAGTTGCACATATTCCAACAATTAAAGCTTCATACTTTGCGGTGTTAGTTTTACATCGGAAGTTTAATCGGTAGGATAAGGGAATAGGATTTCCAGAAGGTGGGATTACTATAATCCCTACACTAGAGCCAATTCTACACTTAGAACCATCAAATTACAATTCCCATGTTTCTTTTTTCAATATCCAACACACTTTCATTAAGGAATGAGTCCATATTAGGCGACGCTAATGAAGAACGAGCATCAACTAAATGGTCGATCAAAGCTTGTCCTTTGATTTCCTTTTGAGAGATAAATTTAAGATCAAACTCAATTAACAACATAACCCATTTAGCTAAGCATCTTGACAAGTCAGTTTTAGAAAAAAGATATTTTAAAGGATCAAAATTTGTCATCACATGAAAATTTTTCGTGTTTAATAAGTAGTGTCTCAATTTACTAGTAGAAAATACAAGAGCTAAACATTATTTCTCTATCCTTGTATATAAATTTTCTTAGTCAATCATAATTTGGTTGATGTAATAGATGTGATGTTGTTTACCATTATCATCTTGTTGAGCCAATAATGCTGCTAAAGCATGGGTTGATGTTGTTGTATAAAGGATAAATGGTTTTTCTTGTATAGAAGGTTGTAAAATAGGAGGAGTAGCAAGGTAATATTTAAAAATTTCAAAATATTGTTTACAATCCTTATTCCACTTAAATTATGATTCCTTCTTGAGAAGTTGTGTAAAGGGTAATGTTTGATTTGCTAAGGAGGCCACAAAATGGTGAATAGCTTAAATCCTTCCTTGTAAAGTATGTAACTGAGAAATGTTTTTCAGAGGTGGCATGTTAATGATAACATCAATTTTATTCGTTTCCAACTCCATGCCTCTGTGGTATACTATAAAACCTAAAAAAAAACCACTATCCACACCAAAGACACATTTTTTTGGGTTCAATCTCATGTTATACTTGCACATTCTTTCAAATATTTTTTGAAGGATTTTAAACTTGCCTTGATGAGTTAAAGACTTGGCTAGAATATCATCAACATAATCTTCCAAAATCTTATATGTAATCATGAAATATCAACATCATAGCTCTTTGATATGTTGCACCTACTTTAATTAGTACAAAAGGTATGGCAACCCAACAAAGTGTTTCCCAAGGTGTAGTAAATGTTGTCTTGTATTGATCTTGAGGATTAATAAAGATTTGTTTTGTCCAAAAAATCCATCCATGAATGAAAAAATGAATGGCCCATAGTTGAATCTACTATCATGCCAATATTAGGAAGGGGAAATCATCTTTTAAAGATGCCTTATTAAGGTCCCAAAAATCTATACACATTCTAATACGATTATCAGGTTTTGCAACTGTGACAATGTTTGAGATCCATGGAGAACAGTCAATAGGATGAATAAAGCCAGCTTTGAGGAGTTTTTCAACCATAAATTTAACCAATAAAGCTATCTTAGGATTCATATTATGTATCTTTTGTCTTACTGGTCTAGCATATTGTGCAAGGACTATGACATGTGTAACTATTTTAACATCAATACTCGACATATCCAAATAAGTCCAAGCAAAGAGTTCATGAAATTAATGTAATAATGTTGCATGGTCTTCTTGTTCATCCTCATCAAGGAAATTTCCTATTTGAATCAATCTCTCTTCATTAGATGTGTCCATCATTATGTTGATTGTATCTCCCATAGGTAGTGCACTTTTTCTTAGAACTTCAAGAATGTGTTTTTCTTTGTCTTGTTCAATGTCACTTGGTTTCTTTTCTTCATCAACTTGTTCAGTACTAACCATGACACAAGTGAATCCTTTTTTGTGATGGTAATTTGGAGACTTATCATAAACTCCTATCATTTCTTTCAAGGCTTCATCACCTTCAAAGTATTCCAATGATGTGTCACTTGTTGTATCAATCAATTCAAGGTGCTTTAAAGTAAGAGTTATCTTAGAAGAACCACACAAAATAGTGTTGAAATTAAGCGAAAGTCTTTTTTTTATCTTAAGGACAATATCTAGGACCTTTTTTTGTTTTCTTGTGTGTTAGGCTCTATAGGAACACAGATGCATTGTTCTTTCACACCACATCCTTTTCCACTATAACCAATTTGTTTCAAGAGCTCATAACCTATTCCATAAAGTCTTTTGATTTATTTCAGATTTGGTGGTTGTTCATAATCAACTTCATCAAAGTTTTTTGTGTAGTTTGTTTCGTCTTCTAAAGTGGTTGAAGTGGATGATTTTGAAGGTTCTTCTGAGTTTTGTGTTGACTTTACCATTGGTTCTTTCCCCTTTTCAAGATTTTTTGTTATGATCTTTTATTCTCCCATGAATGTAGGTGTAAAATCTAAGGAACCCCAATCATCATCCAATAAATTTGTGACTCTTTCAATATTTTTTATTTTTGTTTCTCTTGCACGAGTTCTACTTTTGTAGTTGGTGTCAATTTTTTCAAAGGACTTTCCTTGTCTTTCTTAGTGTGCAAACAAATTTCTAGTTCAGAGTCAACCTTGATTTCTTACACTTTGTTGTTGTAGACATACTTCATTATAGGATGAAGATTTGAAGGCATTGCATGCATTTCATGAATGCATGGTTTTCCCAAAAGAAGATTATATGATAGATCTTGAGGCATAAAATTGACAGGAGTTTGCAATGTAGCCTTTCCAACTTGTATAGGTAATGTGATCACACCAAGCGATTGTTTTTCTATGTTATCAAACCCATGAATGGAAAAATAATTAGGTTCAATCTTGGTATTATCCATTCCAAGATTATCCAAAAGGTTTATGCTACACAAATTAAGGGTTGAGCCATTGTCGACAAGGGTTCATTTTATCCCACACTTATTAATGATAGCCACTATCATGAAAGCTTCATTTTGTTTTTGTACTTCCAAAGGAGGTGCTCACTTTGGTGAAAAACAATTTCTATATTAACTTAATTCATTCCTTGAATGAGGGTTTCTACATCATTTGGATTTGCACTAGGAGGAACCACAAATTGTTTCAAAGCTTCTTGAATCATACTATGGTAATTAGGCGAGGCTTGAATAATATCCCATAAGGATATCTTAGTACGAGTATTTTTAAGTTGTTCAACAAGGTCATACTCCTTTCCACTATGTAAAGGCAAATGTGGAGCACTAAGAAAAATAGGTTGAGGTAATGGTAATGAAAAAAAATTGGTTTGTGGTTGCCTATTGTTCCTTGTATTATTTGTGTGAGCAACAATATTGTAACTGGGTTGCTACAAAACATTGTTACTATCAAATTACCTTGTAAAATTCAAGATATTTCCTATGGATAATGGTTTCTTTTTAATGGTCCTATGATAAGCACAGGTTTTTTTTGAGCTTGATTTTGATGTGAAGGTGGATAGATTGTGAGTTGGGGTGTGATTACATTAACTTCTCTTTGTTTTGGTTTGTTATAGAAAGCATTAGTGGATGAACCTTGTGAGATGAAATCCTCAAGGGATCCATATAACATGTCAAATTAATCACTAATAAAGGGCTTGAGGGATAAGTTAACTCGTAAAAAGAGATTTGACATGATCAAATGACTATGCTTTCTCCAAGGATTTCATTAGTTTGTGCTTGTTTTATTTGATGTTTTTGGTTTTTCTTTATGTTTCCTAATGATTGCAAAATGTAAACTAATCTATCTAAGCTATGAAATGATGCTATAAATAAAGGAAAAGTAAAAAAATATAACACTATCTATAACTGAAACATGCAAGAAACCTTTCCAAAATTTTGCAAGATTTAATTAAGGAAGCAATTATTTGAATGCACAAAACACTATTTTCAAAAAATCAATGCTCAGATCTAAGAAAAAAATTAGAAAGGAAAAATAGAAGCTAAATTTCACCCAACATATTGTCTAAATGGCCTTCACAAGGACTAATTCACCCATGGGTGAATGGGCCCTTGATTAGGGATTTTTTTTTAATTGATTTTTTCAAATTCTAATTTACTGTGTGATTTATGTTTCTGGTTGCAAACTAAAAATTTTGTAATAGGTTTTTTCCAGATTAGGGTATCTAAATGCAATTTCAAATGAGGTCAAAAGATGAAAAAATTTGGTACTTTTAGAATTCAATTTGAACCTAAATCTGAACTTAAATGATTTAATAATGATCTTGATGCAAGTACAATGCAAGATGAATGCAAACCTAATGCAATTTTTTAGTTTTTTTTATATATTTAAGTGATGCAAACATGAAAAATTAAACCTAAATGCAACATTCACTAATGAAAGCTTAAAGAACCCTAAATTCAATGCAACTAATGCAAATCTAATCCAAACTTAGCGCAAAACTTAGATCTAGGGTTGAAATGGACTCCAATTTTCAAAATTTTGTTGTACAAAGTCGGGTTCACCAAAATGAAACAGAAAAATATGGATGAATCAAATATGGAATGGGGAAAATGGGGGTATAATGGACCTATCTTCTTATTTTCATTAGGAAATGAGATCCACATAAGGGATTGACTTAAAACCCTTAGGTGAGTCAGCTCAATGGGGGAATCTATTGATTTCCTTATGATTGAGGATCAGGGTATCAACCTAAACAACACTTTTGGGAGAAAAAATAAAAATAGTAAATCGCCACAATTATGCAAGATAACACTTGGATCTTAAATTTAAAGCATAAAACGAAGAGAAAAAATAGTTATGGACGATCTAAGAAGGTCTAAATGTTGTGCACCTATCATAAAAAGCTTGTTTTGTGAGGCTGTCAGGAACTCATTTGCCCATGGGTGAATGGGTCTAGGTATCCCTTTTTGAAAAATTAGAAATTGGGATCTAATTCCTTTTTCTTCACTTCCTCCCTACACTTTCAAATCTTTTCTCTCGGATCTAAATGTGTGATAAATATGCAAAACAAAATTGTTGTTTTGGGGTGGATTGGGGTTTGTCTCAGTCAAACCCCAAGTTTGGTAATTAAACCTTGATGAAAAGTACAGATCTGAAACATGAAACTGTGTGCAAGACCTAATATTAAGTGTGTCTAAGATTATTAAGAGCTAAAATTCAAAAAAACCCTATTCAAGTGTGATAGAATAAGATCCCTAAATGAAACATGAACAATGATGAAGACCTACTTTGGGAGATGCCAAATCACCCTAATAGATCACAAATCTAATTATACCTTCCTTTAGGTAGAAAGTAGAATGATAATAGAAGATGGTACCACTTAAAAAACAAGTCATTAGGCTTGGTTGAATGGCTTGGTGCATCTCCCAAAATCTATAATCCATCATGATCCTCAATAGGCATCTATCATCAATCTTCGACAATGCTTGATCTTGTTAGAAAAATGAGCTTGAAGACCTGCAAAAACAAATAGAATTCTGCTCCAAGACTTCAAATTTGAATGCTTGTCTAATTTCTCCTTGCTCTTGAGTGTAAATCCTTCTGATCTCATGTGAATCTCTCTCTTGTCTCATGAGAAATGATTGAAAGACTTATCTTTATAGGCTTCCTTTCTAATTTCTCATTTATTAAATCTCGATGGACGACATTAAAAATTTGAATTTAGGACTATGAAATTCCACCAAAAACATATTTTAATTTGATTTTAGGAACTTAAAGGGGACCCATTTTCCCATGGGCGAATGGGTTTTGGCCTAGAGCTCGAGGATCTAGATTATGTTGGGGCATTAAATCAATTAATGGCATTTATTCAACGCGGGTTATATTTTCAATAAATAATTAAAATAGGCATTGGGATGCATAATAAAGGATAGTAGGGGCCTATTAATGAGGTTTACAAATTCATAAATGCAAGGTCACTAAAATAGGTCCAAACTAAGTGTGAAATTGTACTTTCACTTAGAAAGGAGTACAATTTTATACACTACAATTTCTTTAACCCCTATTTTCAAAAATTAAAATGAATGATTAGCCTAAGTTGACTGAGGTCTAATTATTTTTTCCCACCAACTCAAGTGCGAAATATTTAAATATTGGATACTATGGTGTCATATAAAATGACAATATTCTTAGGTCATTTAGATCATGAAGCATTCTCATTACACTAGCTTATCAAACAATCATAGAGAAATCATTACATTAACATCCAAATACATAAGGATAGATACATAGGCATTTGTATTTTTCTTAGTGTATCTTTGATATTATTCATATATTATTAAATTAATACACAAGGTTTGAGTGCTAGAAATAGGTTTGGATCTAGATAATGTAGCCCATATATCCCTATCCATGAGCACATCATCCATTGTGAGTTTGTAAGCTCAAAGTTTATGCTTGAGAACTTTTTCATTTTTATCCTTTATGTGCTTTCTATTTTTCTTGCAACAAGATCTCATTTTATATATAACTCCGACTTAATAATATTAGTAAAAAAACTTTGTCCCTAACATCTAAAATATGAGACGATCAATCTTTCATACCAAATCAAAAGGAGAAAAAGGTGTAGAATATCAATCTTGGAATGCCAATTTTTCCTAAGTCCCTTCTCTTTTGTGTTTCTTGAGAGTATTTAGCCCCACATTGATAACTAATTTGAGAAATTTTTATGTGGATCCTCGGTTATGAAAATTTTCTAATTATTTTTTGTATTCATTTCCCACATTCCCATAATGTGCTACATTTTCTATAATCCAAAAAAGATGTCTAAGTGTTTAGGTTTTAGGTTAAAATGTCCAAGTCTATCCAAATTGTTATAGTTGTTGAAGTTTCCCTGTTAGGCATACCTTTCCACCTACTTCCACTTCTCTTTGTTTCTTATTTGGATAGTGGACTTCCCCTTCCTCGTGTGATTTTTCCTCAAATTCTCAGGGGCCAATTTTAGTTTTTAAATAGACTTTAAGACTTCCTATTCTATCATGCCATCCTCCTAAAGTTAAATTTTCTTTTATACCTATAGACATCCAAATTTTGACACTTACATTTGTCCAAATTTATCCCTTTTCATCTAAACATCCTCTTATTCACGTTAATTAGGTAATATTGCTATTATCTAATTAATATCCTTAATCCTTCTTTAATCCCTAAGGTAATGATTAAATACCTTACCCCCTTTACTCTCCTTTTCATCAAATGAATTAAAATAAATATGAAATTTATTTAATTCCTCACATCTCACATCCTTTTCCTTAATCCTAATCAATCTCCTAATCCCATCATTAGGGATGTGCACATGGCTAATCTTTGATTAGGATGTGTCACATCCTCCAACTTTTTCAAGTTGGCTCTTAATCTTCGTTAGCCACTAACTATCTTCTAATCAGTGATTAGTCATTCTAATCAATCCCCCTTTGGTCAAATATATCATTCCCCAAGTAATTTTTAATTAATTTTTGTCTTCCCCATGTGAATTTAAAATTCACTCTTTATTCCTCCAAGAATCTCTCTCTTCCCCATGAATTTAAAATTCACTTTTGATTCCTCCAAGGAATATCCCTCTTCCCCATGAATATAAAATTAACTTTTGATTCCTCCAAGGAATCTCATCTTCCCCATGTGATATTTGAAAGGTCACATCAAGTCACATGAAGGCCAAGAACCTTCCATTATAAGGGCCTTGTTTTATCCACAAGGCACTTTTCAACCTCCTCCATAAGAACCTTGTCTTATCCACAAGGTGCTTATCATATGAATTAAAAATTCGTATTTATTCTCCCAACCACCTTATCCACTTCAATCATGTGAATTAAATATTCACATTTATTTCTCCAACCAATTCTCTCTTCTCCATGGGGATTTTTTGAGGAATACTAAAATTCCTCATATGTCCCTTTCACCTTCATTTTGGGACAAAAGGTTCTTTTTTGATGAAATCCTCTCATCCCCCAAGGTACTTGTAAAGTACTTGTCCTTCCTCCACATCATTTTTACATTGTCCATATCACCTTTCCCCTTGGACAACTCACCCACCACATGTCAATATATGAGGGCTTGTGAGTCCTCAGCTCACCACAACCTTCCATCTTGGTCATGGTAGCTCAATCCTGATCGTTGAATTCTCTAGAGAATTCAATTTCCTCTATAAATACCCCGCCACCCTCTTCCTTCATTAAAGAGATCTAGACTTCATGCATTTTAGTAGCCAAATTATGATTCTAAGTCATTCAAGCAGCCATTAAGAATTTTGTTTGCATTCAAGAGCTCATATTTATTTGGTTTTACCCATCATCTATCCACTCTCACCTTGCATTTGCATCATTTTCCATCCATTTTCCATCACCTTGCCATCAAGGAGCACATATTTCCATCTAAATCAAGGGCCAACCAAGGAGATCAACACAAAAGGTATAATCATTTTCATTTTTTTTATCTCTCTTTTGTGCTTTACTTAGGCTAATCATTGAGGTGGTCTTGTGTTCTTTTCCTTACATTTTTTTTTATTTTTGCATATTTAGGGGTAAGAAACTCATGCACACAATACCTAATATAATTTTCCCTCTCTGAGTATGCTCTCCTTGATCCAACTGATCAAACATGTATAGGAATTATTTATGAGATTGTGCCATAGGTCTTTATGTAGGGTTAGACCTCTATTTAGATCTCTAAGTCATGTTTACAACCATACATTTAGTCCCTTGAGGTTCCATATCATTGGTTGTAATTTGTTATCCTTGCATGTTTTATTTCTCTATTTGTGTTATGTTGTATTGTATATATAACATTGTGTGTGTGTATTCATGATCCATTATTATCATGGTGGAGTTTAAGTCCCAATCTATTTTGTCCCCATTTTTGGTTTTCTCCTAGAGATAGCTAGATCCTTTCTATGCAAAAAGTGACACACATCCCCAACTAGAGCCCGTTGAGATCAATTCTACAATATTTTTTTATTGTGATCCTTCCCTTTTATGTTTCTTGACCCAAATTGACCCACCATTAATAACCAACTTACTAAATCATTATGTGTATCCTTAGTTATGAAAATTTCCTAACTATTATATTCTATCATTCCACACATGCCTATAATGTGTTGCTTTTGTTAAAACCCCAAAGTATGTCTAAGTGTTTATGTTGTAGGTTAAAATGTCTAAGACAATGTAAATTATAAATTTTTTTAAAGTTTCCCTACCAGGCATACCTTTCCACCCACCTTTTCTTCCCCTTTTTATTACCAAGAAACAATACTTTTCCTTCCCCACATGCTTTTTCATCAAATATTGAGGGTCTAATTTTTCTTTTTCTATTTTCAGACCATTGGACTTCCTTCTCCTATTATACCATCCTCTTAAAGTATAATTTTATTTTATACATATCAACCTATCAAAAATTTCCCTCTCCGAGTACACTCTTCTTGACCACCTAATCCTAAATCCCTAACCATTTAAAATACTTACTTTTATTGGAGTTGGTCCTTTAGAATTCATTTCCCTATGCACCTATCATAAGGTATGACCAACCCCCAATCCCTAATCCTTGACAAGTTTGGAACTTTCATATTTTTCACTACTTAACTTCACCTATCTCCTTGTATGCCCAAAATACCACTTTTGACTAGGGTTAATATCATAGCACTTTGGATTAGGGTTTATCCCTTCCAAAAGCCATTATTCATTAAAATTGTACATATTTTTATGTTGGTTGAAATAATAGAGGAAAAGACAACCCAACATTCTAAAATTAGCCTTATGGATCTCTTTAATTATCATATAAAATCTAATAGTTCTTGAAAATAAATTTGAATTAAGTAGGTGTAGATTTTAAAAAATATATATATATATATTAACCAAGCCTATATTTTATTTAATACAACAATTAGGGTTTTATAAGCTTGTTTTCTTCATGCTATCTGTTGAAAAAATACGAAAAAAAATTCTTAGGCTTTCTCATGCCATTTCAATCATATTATAGAGGCAACATTAATGTAGTAGTGACTTACAAGTTTGGTAAAATTTCCTCTTATTCTCATGTGGATTTTAACACATTTTCTAATAGTTTTCATGTGATTAAAAACATAAATTATGATGTGTACATAATGATGGGAAAGGGATTATTTGTTTTCACATTCCATCTACGTTTTTATCACATGAAGGATTCCTTGAGTGAGTTAAGTACAAAAATGACTGATCTACATATACTAGTGAATTGTTTATGCAAACAACTAAAAGTTGAACCAATTTTTGATTTTAGTAAAGTCTATAGAGTGTTCTAGGGTATCCAAAATTGAATTTCTCAATTGTACATGAAGTACCATGTCTTTTAGAGTGTAGAAAGATTCTATTGACATGCATATCTATAGTGGCATGTATCCATGTTTATTTGAAACAATTTAGGAGAATATTTTAATCGCACTTCTATATTTCCTCTTACCACATTTGTTGGCATGAACATAATGAGGCTTTAGAGAATGTGTGATAATACCTAATATATTAAAAATAATTTGTAATAACCATTCATTTATTTCATATGGGTTAATGTAATGATTATGGATCATTAAGTATGTCTATTATATGAAATATAATCTTTAATTTATATATGAATACATAACTAGTTTTTTTTTTAATATAACTAGTCATGAATTAATAACTAGTTTTTTTTTTATATAACTAGTTATGTATTGTTATGAATACATAACTAGTTTTGTTGATACTTTACTTGATTAAACATTTATTTCCTCTTTTTCTTATGAATCTATTTCCCAATTAAATAAGCACTAGTCCTTATTGGTTCAAGATCAAACACTCTCATTTAAAAATTCGTGTTTTGGTTATATGTAGGATTATATTAAATTTAAATGAAGTTTTATACATGTTCATGATTCAACAATTAAAACTAGGGAACCATTTTGAACAAACTTAATATCCATATCATTGGAGGATATGAACATGCATGTTTTCACCTTGTCACAAAGTAAAAAATGATAAAATAAATTGTTTTAATAGATAGGATTAGTGCAATCTATAGATGCATGTGCAAGGTGTTTTATGAATAATATAGAGATATAAAGTAGCTAGTTGGTCTTGACCTAGTAATAGTAATAGGGGTTGAATGTATATTTGGGTATAGATACAAATTTATTAATCTGCTATATTTTATTTGATGTATAAACTTGTTTAGATTACCTCTAAGAAAGCAATCCTTGGTTTAATTTGAGCCCAAAGCATAAGAGAGATTACCCACTCTCATTCATAGGCCTTTAAACATCCTCAATTTGTTGATAAAACCATGTTTTTCCTTCTTTATGACACCCCTAGCTCTAAAGGTGTGACAATAATCCTAGGATTGTGGACCTATAATTTTGGGACCTAATAGAATATGTGTGCTAAGCTAACATATGAGAGAATGTATGCAAAAATAAAATAAAATATTTTCTATTACAAGGAAAATACACAACAAAAATAAAATACCACAAAATAGTGATTTACATAAGGAAAACCTTTTAAAGAGGAAAACCTCAAACTCTAGAGAATTTCAATGTATTAATTAGTAATCAAAGGTTAAATAAAAATTGCATAGTCTAGGCCTTTACATGAATATCACTAACAAGAATCTGGAGTAACTTTGGTAGGAATTTAATAGGGTGACTTGTGGACTTAGAGTGTTCCTTTACTGACTTCAAGTTCCGGTGTGAGCAACGCCTCTTTGAAATGGAGGCTAAGATTAATGATACCAATGCGAACATCAAGAAGCTTCTGCAAGTAAGCCACATTTCGATCAAGAATAGTTTTGAATCACTGGAGGTCCTATTTCACAAGATAAGTGAGCTAAGGGAAGATCAAATTTACTTTGTTGAGCTAATGGAGAAGGACCAAGTTTCAAAGGGAAAGGGGAAGAAGGATGGAAAAGATGAAGCTAAAGGCCCTACGACAAGAGGGAAGGGAAACCTGAGGAAACCCTTTGAGGAGGAGAAGAAAGAACTGATGGACATGGTCGAAGTGCATCAAAACCAAGAACTCGAGGTGGCTAACACCTTAAAGAACATGAAATAGTGTCCCTTTCTGTATTTTGCTCTATTTTTGTCTTTTGCTTCTAGTTCCCTATTTTTTTGTTGTTGGTTGTTGCTAATGGTTCAATGTTTTTATCTTTGAGAAAATTTGTGTTTGTTTAGTTGTAAAGGGTTTTAGGTCCCTTCAAAACCCATTTTTCCCATATAATCAAAATTTTGGTAGCATAATAGTACCTAAAAATCTCACCATTAAAACCTCCATCTTAAACACCCAACAAATAGGATAATTAATACATGAAACTATAAAATGATAATTAGAAAAACATGAGCTAAAACCACCTAAAATATGGCACCCAAATTCCCAGTTAAAAATTCATTCCCTAAATCCGAATATGAGTGCTCGGGCTAAAAATAACATATTACTTTTATCTTCCACAAGCTAATAATAATCCACCCACCAACTTAAGTGCTTCAAATCTCCCTTTAAATATATCTTATAACATGTCATAACACATGCTATAAGTTGGTCAAAAAGTGTAACTCCCTCTTCCAGATCATAGATATTCTTACATTTCTAACATTGTCAGAGGTGCAACTTCCAAAGGCTATAATTTTTAATTTTGGAATTTGGTTTCAAGCCTATTTTTTAATTGTAGAGCTCAAAGATATCCACAAAGGAATTACATTATTGATACTAGTTTATCTAGAAATATTTTTTGGGAAAAAATAGCCTCCATAGCTCCCATAAATTAAGATTTTTTATTCTATACCCCCAAAATTATAATGTTTGTGTTCTTAATATTAGGATCCAAGATTGAGATACCTTTCCTAAACTAAGGGGATCTTCAATATTTTTAACCTAGGTAATAGACCCCCTCACCCCCTAAAACTAGATCTCTACCTACTCCACCTACTTAGACTATACCTCTACCTCCTTCACTTACTCATCCTAACAACCATGTACTTATATGATCCAACCTAGAAAAAAGCACAAGGTATAATCTAGGTCAAGGTCTCCTTCACCCCATTCTAGATACATTCCTATTATACTATCTCATAAGTTTTAAACCTTGATTCCTACTCTCATCATGATCCCTCTTATTTATTTCCATCTCACTCTATTCCAACCTCCATATAGATCATATTTTGCACCTTGCTAGTTGTAGTTAGAGCATGAACATAGATCCCTCCCTTCTTTGGATTCTTCAAATCCTCCAATGAAATTATTTCATTATATACTCATTTTTTAGGGATATCTCAGGATAAAGATTATCCTACACCTCTTTTGACTATGTGCACTCATAAGGATCATATTATTTCAATTACTTAAATTGATAAATATTTTGGGGATTATATTGATAGAATATTGATTTTTTTTATATTAAAAATCCTCCTCTTCCTCCTTATGGATTGATAGTGAGCATCATATTAGCTACACCTACCATTTCTATAATGTTCTCCTTCATTAGAATAGTTTTGATAGTCTTACTAATATCCCACCTTTAGCCTCCAACTTCAAGAATATTTCACATAGTTATTTATATTCTTAGTATATATCCTATAAGGTATTATTAGGATGATGAAAAAGTAAATTTGATACATTTAATTCAATTTAAACCATGTATATTTTTTATAAATTTATTCCTATGCCTGTGTTACTTTATGAGATAGATGATGATTGGCTAAGAATGATTTTTCAAATAAGGTACCTATCGTAGCACCTAGGTGATCCTCATAGATTTTAGACACTATAGGGATAGATATCAATTCAATGATATATTAGAGAACCTCCTAAATTCTCTAAGAAATACAAATATCCATATCCATTATCCAAAAAACTCTACACATGCTACAAATACAACACAACACACTTTTCAAAGAGATAAACACTTATATTAAAAAACATTCTTTAAACAACCAATATACAATTCCTACCATTGATCTAATAGGATCTATTCAAAATTATAGAAAGATGATAATTTTCAATTCATAAATCTACTAACTACGTCATTCTAAACATATTTCTACATTCTTCAAATAAAATTTTTGATGTGACAACCAAGATAGCACCCATGAGGCTAATGGTATGCCAAGTTATTTGGTAGTTCATTAGAAACAAACCAATAATTGGTACACTATAATTACACTGAAGGTGTTCCCTATTTGAGCTTTCAGAGCTCATTTTTTCAATCAATGGTTTATAAGCACCAAGAGGGCCTGGTTGACAGTGTGGTTGAATGCAGCCATAGATTATTTAAAGCAGGCAGATCGAATCATTCCTTGCATTCATCACCATTGGTCTGTAACTCGCCGTCAATGCTATGTAATTAAGGAACAAATTAAAGCACTACCCGTTGAAGGAAGTTGCACCTGTTTGAATGTAACTCCTCGTCAATTAGATCATCACCGTTTCTACAAACTAGGAGACCCTCGTCAAAAATAAGCGATTCTAGCTTTTGTGACACCAAAAATAAGGATAAAATTAGCCCACATCAACCTACCATTAGTTATGATATCAACACAATATTATTTATTTCCTTCAGATGTCCATCAGATGACAAACTGCAAGAATGTGGCCATAAGGTCTTTAATAGAGCTTATGGCTTCAGACACCACCCAAATGCCCAAAATAAAATTCCATCAAGATGACACTGCCACGTTGCTTTACTCCTCTGACACTACAAGCCTCAATAAAGGTGTGATTTCTAGCCACAAGAATCTCATATCCATGGTGTGTATTATGCTGACACATTTCAAAAAGGATATTTTTTTGTGCACTGTGCCCATGTTTCATATATATGACCTTTTTACCTTTGCTTGTGGATTACTTGCCTCAAGATCTACTATGGTTTTTTTGTCTAAGTTTGAGTTAATTAATATGCTTGAGGCTATTGAGAAGTATAAAGTTAACTATTTACCATTGGTGCCTCCAATTTTAGTGGCTTTGACAAAAACTAATATTTCCAATAAGTATGATTTGGGTTCTTTGCATATTGTCCTCTACAGAGGAGCTCCCTAGGGCAACAAATTTTCTGAAGAATTTATTTCAATGTTTCCCAACATTGTACTAATCCAGGTGGGTACTATCGGTAATTTTTATTTTCACTTGTTATAGTTTCAAGTAAAATGATTTGCATTCAAATTCCATAGTTTTCTATTCTATGTCAAACAAGCTTCAAACTAAAGACTAATTTTATTTGGTTGTGAATTTATATTTATACATAATATATTTCATGTTTAAATTCCATAGTGGTGTGTTATATGCCCACCAACAGTGTGGATTCAACTCTATAGGTATGGTGATTCCATTTTGATTCCAACGGTGCCCTTTTCTAAGTTAACCATAGTTTTTTTTGTGTGGATTTACATTTTAACTTGCATATTTAGGTCAAATTCCAAAGTGGCCTATTCTAAGTGAAAATCTTGTAATTTTTGTGGGGATTCACATTTAAACCTGCCATGTTTTTTTCTAAAAGAGGTTTGTTATGTTGGTGTGGATTTACATTATAAGATGATTCGAGTCTACAATTTTCTTCTACTCTATATTCTTGTCTCATTCTGGTTTTGTATCTCTTATTTGAAGGTGCGCAAAGGCACTTGCATTGTCTTTCCTTGGACCAGTTTATATAAATCTAAACCAATTTTGTATCAATTTGATGGAGATCACTAGCCCCCCGTGTTCATTTTGGATTAGTGAACTTTTCTTCAATACAATTGGTCATACTTAGCAACAAAAGGACATGAATATCGAAATTGAATCAAGTTAAATTTTGTTCATGTCGATATTTTTTCTTGAAACAATGAGAATGGGAGCATCTATAAAAATTGTAGAGGAAATCGGGCACTATTTATAACTTCCTCTATCTATATCTCTCCCTCTCTCTCCTCTCTATCTCTTTCTATCTATATCTTTCTCTACCTTTATCTCCCTATTTGATCCCTCTTCTCTATCTCTACCTCTACCCATATATCTCTATCTCTACCTCTCTCCCTTTCTCTTCCCATATATCTCCATCTCTTTCTTTCTCTTCACATATATCTCTCTCTCCCTCTCTCTATCTCCCCCTATTTCTCTCTCCCTCTCTCCATCTCTATTTTTGTATCTCTACTCTCTATTTGTTTGTCTCTCTCTCCATCACCCCTCTCTATATATTTTTGTATCTCTATCACTTTATCTCACCATATATATCCCTCTCCCTCTTCTTCTATATCTCTCTATATCTCCCTCTCTATCTACCTATATCTTTCTATCGTTATCTATCCCTCTACCTCTATCTACCTCTCTATCTATTTGTATTCTTCCTCTCTCACTCTATCTTCATCTCTACCCCTATCTTCCTCTCTCCCTTATCTCTAGACATGTCTCCCTCTCTCCATCTCTTTTTCCCTCTCCCTCTTTCTATACCTCTATATCTATCTCTTTTTTCTCTCGAGTCTTTCCCTCCATATTTCTTCTTCCATCTATCCCTCTATCTCTAACTCGTTATCTCCCCATCTCTCTCTACCCCGATATCACTCCCTCTATCTACCTCTCTATATATCACTTCATGTATCTATCTTTATTTTCTCTCCCTATATATTTATCTCTTCCATCTCTATCCATCCCTCTCTCCTCTCTATCTCTCTCTATCTTTCCCTCTCCTTCTCCACTTCCATCTCCATGTCTATCTCTATCTTCCTCTCTATATCTATCTCCTTACCCATCTCTCTCTTTCTCTCTCTCTCTCTCTCATCTTCCCTCTATATATTCCTCTTTCTATATGTATCTATCCCCCCCTCTCTCTCTCTCTCTCCTTATTTCAAACATAACATGAACCTATTGGTAATGGAGCCTAATTATCTTTCTAATGTAGAGGTTTTTTTTCACTCATGTTTCTTGATACATATAAATAAATGCATAGTTGATTTAAAGCTATCACTTCTCCATTAATACCTTCTTTTCACAAAAAAAATCATTTTATAAATGTTCTACCAATTTACCTCATGTAATACACAAATGTATGAAAAAACTAGCCCAAATATTTTACCTAATTGACATTTCACACCTCTTCGGTGTACCCATTGCACGCCAAGGTGCAATTGCTAGTTATCGACAAATGAGAAGCCAATCATGGAAATGGTTCCACTTCTTAAGGAGATAATTCAACTTCCTAACAAATTTTTGTATCCATGAAATGAGTCATTGAAAATAATATGCATATCTCAATAATATAGTTTGACACTCATGAGATCAATTGACAACAAAAATATGTTAGAAAAGGTGTGTTGTACACCTTGCATAATAATAAATATGATGATATAAAATAAATATTTACTTGTGGTATATCTCAAATATGTGCAAACCACATGGATTAGGTATTCTTGTGGACACTTTATATTGTATGTGACATCAAGATAAATATTTAATGTGGGTGTCACATTGGGAAAACATTTAATATTGGGAAAACTTAGTACAAAATATTTTATTTGGGGTCATATTTTAGTGAGCTCATGGTTTTGAGGCACATGGTTTATGGAATACCACTTAGTGGTTTTTTGAATCTTGTATTTATAAAAGAAATCACATTATGACTTGTTGAGGTTGGATTGAGTAACCTTTGGCTTGTTGACTAATATTGATTAAACACAATTTTTAGGTTGCATATGTGTTTAGAGGAGGCACGGATTAAGATGTGGCTACATGGATCTCATTTTCTTGTTCACATAGAGGAATAAAACTAGAGTTCTTAAAGTTTCATAATTTTGCATGGAGACTTTGCAAGTGTATTGTAATCTTGTTTCTTGAGATAATACATTGAGTGTACAAGTGCATTCAAAATTTTGGTGGGTATTTCCCTAGAGAGGATTTTCCTAGGGTACATTTGGTACTATATTCTGATACGTTTGATATTCTTTTGCATTTTGGATTATGAATACTTGTTTTACATATTTTTCTCTCATGAGGGTTATGAAGTTATTTCTATAAATCTTCTTTCAAAAATTAGATAGAAACCATACACATTTCTCAAGGTATTTCATGTAAATTATATATAGATAAATAAAATACATAATTTTTTGTTCTATATCTTATTGTCTCTTCTTTTACATTGTTTATTATGAATATTTGTTTTACATGTTTTTCTCTCATGAGGGTTATATGGAAATTGTTGCTACAAATTTCCTTTCAAAAGGTAGATAGCTACAATACACATTTCTCAAGGGTATGATATAAAAATGATAGACAAATAAATAAAATATATTATTTTTTGTATAATTAAATTAATAAGATTCTACATATAGCACAACTAATCCAAATTCTCAAGTGGGAGTTATCCATTAAGATTCTAAATCCAGGCCACAAATGATTGGTATTAGAGAGACATTCTATACATCTTTCCTATCCTTTTGTACATGAAAAAGTACCTAAGCCTCAACGTTAAACCTAAGGATTCATCAAACTAATTGACTCGTTTTTAGATGACAAAACTAATGTAAGAGGTGATAAACATGATAATCAAGAGTGATGAGGAAGCATTCATGGGTTAGTAAAAATTCATATTAAACCAGTTTGTAGAGGTTCTTGAGTGGTTGGTCATATTGGTCCAATCAATTTAGGGATAAATTTAAGAAACTCCCCCCCAAAAAGATATAAATCCTAATGAACCTTTTATTTTATTTTTAAAAAAATATTAATTTTATTGATGATTTTTTACATCACTAAAATTTTATAATTTTTTTTTGGTGAATATTGGTAAATAATAATAAAATATATTAATTACCATGGAAAATCCTTCCAATTAAAAAAATAAAATTCTTATGGAAAAGTAGGGGCTTGAGGGAGGAAACCATTGATGGGTTTAAGGGGTAGAATCTATAATATTTAGTCTTCACCATTGATTTAAAATAAATCTAATGACTCTTGTTGTATTTCACAAGGTAAAATGTACCCACAACTTGTAATGCTCATGGAGCTCAAAATGCTTTTAGACCATTAATCTCTAGTGAGATCAACAATCCAAAAGTAATTTCGAGCCCTGTGAGTATTACAAACTATGGTACATTTTTCCTCACATAATACAAAGAGGGACATTAGATTATATTTTAAATCAATAGTGGAAACTAATTAATATTGGTGATATGAAAGTAAAGTAACTAATAATTATGATATCTTAGTGGTGAATTAATTTAAATTTCTACAATAACCTATGAAATTCAGTAGAATTTGATATAACCATGTATCATATATTGTGACAATTTTTTGAGATGAGATGTTCAATAAAATAAACTCTCTAGAGATTTAAATAAGACTAAAATATTTTTTTGTAAAATTGTGGTGATTTAGGTAGCCTTACTACTTGAACTATTAGCCAATTTGTTATTCCCAAATTTTAACTATTAGCCAATTAATGATATCAAGTTTCCACAATACATAATGTTCATCAACAAGTTTTCTGGATTTGATGTAAAAATTCTCACACAATCAAATCCAGAAAACTTGCTGATGAATATTAGCCAATTGACGAATAATTGCCACTAAAAAAATCGTTGTCGATCATTAAGAAAATATTGTGGTAAATAAGTCCCCCAAGTTTTAAGGTAAACCTAGATGTGTTAATGTTCAAGGATAAGGTTGATGTGAATTTTATATATATCTTGATTGATCAAGAATCTTACCTTATCATAAATAATTTTACTAATGAGGGAAAAATAAAGTATGTTCTTTTGAAGGTTTCTTAACTTTTCAAGAAGTAGTGGCTAGTCCATAAACTTTGGGAAGATGAATAATTATAAGGAAATTTTGAACCAAACTAAAATTAATTCCTAGAAGCATTCAAGGATAAATTTTATCTATAAAATATTTATGCTAGCTGCTACATGAAGTGGTCTTGTTTGTGGTAGGGACATAACTAGTATATATAGGCCTATAACAATGCCTTTCATAAGATATACACAAATCTAGGCTCATTTGAGTCAGAGTAGATAGAGTCGTCAAATACCACAACCTTTGTCCAATAATATAATTCAAAATGAAGCTAATCAAGAACAAAATAATGGGAAAGCCTTCCACTACATGATAACCATTAACAATGTCATTAAAGAATAAATTAATATACCAAATAAGACACAAACTTTGGACAAGAAAAAAATCCAATATTGGAGAGTATTATGAGAAGCACATGAGTTACACTCATTCCAACATAGTGTTTCATGCATAGAAGAGCCTACTTAGAAAGGTCTAAGTTGGAGATGTTGGTGTCAAGACCGAGCAAATAGAATCGTTGACCTAAAACCCCATATTTGTGTTGACACGACATAAGTGACAACTATATTAATTAAATATGCTATAGGCAAGTAGCTACCCTGTTCACAAATATGGGTCAAAAGGTATCTAGTAGATGTCATGATAAATGTTAGTATTATGAAGAATGTACTCTATTTATAAGTTATTGAGAAATTATATTTTTTTATCATGACTCATCTACTACCCTATAAATTAGAGTAGATTAATTTTGTAACATGCAATCTATAAAAAAACACTTTACAATGTTTCAAATATTAGATTTATCCTATTTAAGAAGAGATAGCCTATGTTGTAGTTCCAATGGAGGTATACAAATAGATCCTTGGAATCCATACATATATAATCATATATGCGTATGCACAAAATAATCCCTTGCAACATAGTTATTATAGTAGGTAACAAGATGTACTAAATTATAGAAGTGAGTTCATGTTTATTTCATTGACTCCTAAGAAGGTTGTGCCATATAACTATGCATGATTTAAATTTCATGCCTTACCTCCACTTAGATAACTATTTATTATAAAAAATATAATATAGATTATGAAAAACATGTTTACCAAGAAGCATTATATGCACATATTTAGAGTTTTCAAAAAGGGTTAGCTCCTATAGAAAAATAAAAGATTTAACAAGTAGCGGTTAGAATTCAGGGACATATACCTACTTCCTAGACTAAAAAAATCAAGATAATTAAGGAGGGGAAACTAATCTAGTAAGCCTCACCAAATAGGGAACCTACATAACACCTAAGACATCCTCATGGATTTTAGTAAATATGGGACTATTTTTGAAGTCTATGATATACTAGAGCACCTCTTAGATTCTCTAGAGAACAAAAATATCCATTTCCTCTCCGAACTTGCAGCATATGATCCAACAATATGGCATCACACTTTACAAAGATATAAACACTTCTATGACAAACATGTCTCAACCAATCAAGATGGTATTTTTCATAGCTCCAAGAAGGTCTACTACACCATCTATTAAGAATACAATGTCAAATTCACAATTCTACTTATTTTACCATCCTAAACATCTTGTACAATATTTAAATAAAAAATTGATGCAACAACCAATTTGGAATCTACAAGGTTTGTTTATTGCTAATTCATATTCTAGTTCATTAGGAATATGCCAAAAAATAACTATGCTCCACAACCACTAGGGGAAGAGAAGCCAATCAAGAAAATAGTTCCAATTCTGAAGGATATGTTTGAACTTCCTAGCAAATTTTAGGATCTATGGCTTGAGTCATTCTAAACTATATATACATATCTCTATAACATAATTTATAAATTAACCAAGATACTTGATATTGATAAGTAGATATATAACCTTTTTTTGTGGATCGATGATAATATGGATTGGTTAAAACTCTATTGGATACTTGATAGGTTAATATATTTTGATTTGGTTGATGTTTGTTTTTGGTTGGTTGGTGTGGGGAATTGGATCTCCTCTTGCTTCTGCTTTCTCCTATGTTCTATTTTTCTATCTAGTTGTTGTTCTTTAGAATATTTTGTTGCTTCTGTAAGGCATCAAGACCCTTTTCCTACTTAATCAATAAAAAACAACCTACATGTTCTTCAGAAATATTATATGTACAAATATATAAATGAATAAAACACAATTTATATTTAGTTCTATATCTATTTATCTATGTTCTACATAGTTTTTTAATAATATTTTATGTATTAGATTGTCATCCAGAGATAGGTCCGCCAAGATTCTAACCTTGTTTCCTAAATTAATGAATTAATGGTCATATTATTTAACATCCTATAAGAATTAATACCAATATCATAGAACCCTTCATGCTCACCTATGTATGGTTGGTCTTGTAAGGAAGCTAAGGTAGAAAAACAACTTCCTACACTAATCTTGAGAGGAGGCTAATGTAAAACTTGACAAATATTTACAACAATTATATTAGAAACTTAAACAAAAATAAACATAAATATCATGCATACCACAACACATTGATTTACATGGGGAAAACCTTTTCAGAAGAAAAACCCCACACTCCAAAATCTACCCAATATATTATTCAAAAATCATGAAGATTACTATATACTTTCAGAGCAAACTTCTCATAGGAGTATCACTAACTAGAGATCCAGAGGCAACACAACCATTATCAAACTCTTAGAATATATCACAAGGGGGTATCCCCATGAACCTCCCACACTTACCTATCAATAGTACCTTGTGTAATTGCAAGGTTCAGACACATTTTCCCAATAGGTCTATATTTCTATCCATGTTATATTAATATTTACAATTTCTTTCTATCTCCCTTTTTAATATTTCATATATCTACTAGTTATGCTATCAAATTTATGTACAACATAATATACCTTTATTATTTATTTTGATATTGCTAATTCTTCACATTATTTATATCTAACCATATATCATGCACATATTTCTTCTTGAGTCTACTTACTATTGTAGTTTTAGCTTATCTTTGTATAATTGCACATTATGTTGCTTATATCATATTTTATATATTTTTATCACCCTTCCCTTAGGGTAATCTCATCATATTTTGACCTTTAGACTTGGGTGCATCAAACATGTTTCCCTTTCCCTAGGATTAATGAGAATGTGTTCATAAGTGATGTAGAGAAAAGGATTCACAACTCAAAATTCCATAAAATTATTCATCTCAAAAAATGATTAATTGCATTCTAGATCACATTGGAAACATAACCATGGCAACCCACAATTCAATGCAACAAACTATCATTTATAACTTCCACAAAACACATTATTAGGACAATCGCTTCAGTGAGATTTAAGATAACATAATTAAAAACTTCCCTTCCAATTTTTATGAATATCCAATGGTGGAAAATAAATTTATTGCATTTTTTCCAAAACTTCAAACCCTTGGCATTGTTCAAAACTGCCCTCACAAAAATGGTCATAACTTATTCAAAACTTAATGAATTTTGATGATACTTGAAGAAAATGAAAGTAAATTCATATATAAACAAACTTAAATTGTTTTTAGATCCAAAATATAGACTTTACAATCTGTACCATCACATTTTTTAGACTATAAATTCTGCAAAATATTGTTAGAATAGGTAGTCTCATCAAAATAGTCATATCTTCCACAAACCTCAATAAAAATTAATGAGACAAAAATAATTGGAAACTAGAAATAGAGATCTTTCCATTCATATATGATACTCCATTATTTGAGTCCGTACCAGGCCATACAAAGCACAACTTCAGCTTGAAAACAATGTAAAAATTAAAAAATGCACACCAAACTTGAGGTTGTCATTCATCAAACTTATACATTTACAACCAAACCAACTATTTTCAACCACCTTTTAATTATTTTTTTGACAAAACACCTTAATGATACTTTTGACAAGTTGCTTGACAACTTTCTTGAGCAACTTTTACATTTTTTACAATATGGAAACACTTTAAACATTATTTGACAAATGACTTCAAATATGACTTCCTAAGACTCAAACACCTATAAAATGGTTTGATAAACCTTATTATAAGACCCAATACATGAAATAGAGAAACTATTTACAAATGGCCTCATGCAGGCTTGAAAGCAACTTGGTGCTCCTGCACCAATAAGTTATATTTTAGAAACCACAAATTCTAGCAATGAAAAGCCATCATGATGGAGTTGAAATCTGAAAATCAATGAAGGGATAAACCCTATGAAATAAAATAAGAATGATTGAAGGATAAATCAATAGGTGTTCAATCAATATTAGATCTAAAAATAGATGGTTAAATACAACAAAATATCACATTTAAAAATAAAAAGTGAAGAAGGAAACCTAGGGAAAAGCCCCAAGTTAGGTTTGAAGTCAAATGCAATCAAATAGGGAAATAAACCACACTTTAAAATTATCTTAGGAAGTCTAATTGAATGATTACATAATAAGGAAGCAATCAAACCTTAACTAATTAGAGTTGAGATTGAAAAATAGAAAGTGGTTAGAAATTCTTAGTTCATTGTCGATGAGGAATATTATATTGTTCATTGTGATCATTTAACTGAATCTAAAATATAGGATTTTATCTATACTACTATACTATGACAATTCTACACCACAGGGATCCTTTTCCTTTGTATGCCCCCTTCCTCTACTAGTGTAATCTTTCATGTTTTGATTTTCTTTGGCACATGTATTTAAAACAAAGTTTGCATTAAAAACAAGGTGAAGCATATTGTATGTAGAGGTAAAATTTATTAAGTTCATTGATAATAATTCAAACTTTCTTTTGATGATATAGAATCAAATACATGCCAAGCAATAGATGCAATGTCTACAATGTTAATGCTCATGCAATGCAACAGTGTTAATGTAGATTCGTTAAGCAACGATCTAATGATACTTTATGATTCTATCTAGAATGGATTTTTGATGAGTACTAGCAACTTGAAATTTTATATAAATGCAAGATCTTATGCACTCATAGTGTATTGTTTTAACATTCAAGCTAACATGAAAACTTAATTTAAAAGGGTGGGATCAGTGTAAGAGATTTTAAATTTTAAAATTGAGTTGAACTAGACCACTATATAATTAAGTCTAAAGAATGGAACCTCACGTACAACCTAGTCTAAAAAGATATCTCTTACAAAACTTAACTAATGTAATGATAATATGATTTACTTACAACCATAGTCATTTATATTAAAATTCTCCATAAGAAAAAATAGTAAAAATAATAATAATAAGAATGAAATGGAGTGAACATGGTAAATGTTGTTTTTACATGTTAATCATAACAAAACTAATTTATAAGACCACAAGCTATGACCTTGAAAAAATATATATTAACAATTATTTATACAAAATGAACGATGGTAATTAGTCGACTAAATCTCTTTGTTGGTAAAGGGGAAGGAATACAATTGTCCTTTTAAAGTCTAATAAAGTGTACAGGAATACAATGGTTTATACCAAATAAGAAGGGGTTGATCCATGTGATACAAAACACTTTAGAATTTATGGAAAATGATTATATTTGCCATGTGAATTGAGCATCTATGTGGGTCCTCATAAAAGATAATGTATAAGTACGATAGAGAAATGAGAGACATGTAAAACATAATTCAAAACTATCTATCAATTGACACTGTATTTAGATGTACTATTACTATGTATGATGGTAGACATATGATCTTTGAAAGAATAGTTAAAAAATGTTTCCATCAAGGAGCTAGAGGGTGGAATATCTTTCCATAATTTAATTTGTCTCAAACATGAGACAAAATTGGTTTGATAATGTTAGAGGGTTCTTATATGATTTATGGTTGAAGTTTAGAATGTGCATTAAAATTGGAGTTAGATTTGTATGATAGAGTTAAGAGGGTAGATATAAGATTGAGGGGTATGTGTAATTTATAAAATTGAAAATTTAAATTTAAATATATATATTTTTTAATAAAGTTGATCAAATGTAGGAATTAAAATTTATATATATATATATATATAAATAAATAAATAAAGAGTTTCTATTTAGAAAAATGATATAGACAAGAAAAATAAGAATAAAACATTATTTTAAATAATGTAAGTGTTTAAGGTAATTATTATCTTTTTAATTTATTAATAAAAAAATATTTTGAAAAATTTATAAAATAAACAATATGAAATACCGTAAAATTATTTAATTAGATATATGTCTTAATCATGAATAAATTATAATTAAAACATAATAAAATATTCTTATATTATATACATATTGCTACTAGAAGAATCAATTAATCCAATTCATCATATACACTTTAGTTTCACATATAAGTAGATTCTTATAACATACATTTATTAAACTATTAAGTGTCTAATAGGATATCCATAGTCATTCAACTAAATCTATTTTCATGTTATAGTTTTTTTTCTTTTTTTGAGATATAATATTTTGGGTAATGATTAAGTGGGTGGATCATTCTAATTGTATCTAGCAGTTGCTAGCACAATCTATATAGTAATGGTGAAAATTATATATCTTGTATTTTTCTCTTTGTTTTGGACCCTTTTGGCTAGGTTATCTCTTATGAATAGAAAAATGTATAATCGATGCTATTTTTGTTGATAATTGGCACACACCTTGATCTTTATTTATTTTCATTTATATTCACTCATAGGAATTGATCTCTATTCTTAGATTCATTAGTTTTCCACCTTCATTCAAGTTCATAATTATGTCAAGGTTAGATGCATGATTTTGGAAATGGCCCTCAAATATTTAAAATTCAAATTTAGGGCTAACCTTACTCTTCCTCACTTGACCATTGTCTTCCAATTAAATGTGTGAAATATTTCATTTATAACCCTTAGAGTTGTATTTAAAGAGTCATCTCTAGTTCATTATAGGGATAAGCTAGAACCAAACACTTAAAAAAATCTAACAAGAAAATTCAAGTTATATCTATTAGCATTTAATTTAGATAATCTTACTTTATTTTTACTTGTACCATTATGTAGGCCATATGTTGCATGCTTTTCTGTTGTCTTCAATAATTTTCTATTTTGTAGACTTGGTATCCTTATGGGGTTTGATAGGAGAGTAATTCTCCATGTGTCATATGTAAACTATTAACCACACAACTAGTTTTTAAATGGAGGCATAGAAATTCATGATACATGAAAAATGAACATTCAAGTATTTAAAAAGATAAGACCTAGACATACATATCAACTTTACATTTTTATAGGTCATATTTATAGATGGGTGATTAATCCTACAATTATATATTTGACCCAAAATAAATTTAAATATTTTGAAATATTTTTTAATGATCACTTAGCTTCATATACTCTGATTCATTAAAATTTATTTATCATAAAAATTATAATTTAAAAAAGATTTCTATGATATAGCTGAACTCTACTTGTCCTAACATAAGATACTATTATTTAGGTTGTCTTCCATATTAAATCTATTTTTATTTCTAGACTACAATTTACTACTTCTATTCACCCATTTATCCATGAATGATAGGTTGATATTTTAGATTCATGTTTATCTTCTTCCATAATGTTCCTTGTAAAGGACTATTTTGTTGTTGTGGTACAAAAAGTTATGCTTCTTGGAAAATTATTCAACATTACAATCTCCCTAAAAATATTATGGTGTGCAAAGAAAAACTTGTCTGTCAACATGTAATAAAATGAACCACCTTTTTCATAATATCTATAAGAAAAAAATCATTACCACACTAATCTTGCAAAAATCCTAGCACAAATTCCTTTCTTTTGCCCTCCCCTAACTTTTGTCCAATATTGGTAAGGGTGATGTACAATCTTTTGTTTTAATTACTTCCCTTCGCAAATTGGTAGAATAAACATTTCTATAGAAAATTCCTTACTTTTTTACTTCCATTCATGACCAATAGTAACTTTAATTTTGAAGTGTTCAATCATTATTGCTTTTATAAATAATAATTCATATTGATTGCAATAATCCAACCATAATTTTCTCTTTTCTGGGTGGTTTTTTTGTATGTGTTCCAATTATCCTTCAAGTATATATATATATTTGTATAATACAACTTCATTGTATTCAAAAATTATACCACAACTTTCATTTATGTGAGTAACATACTCTTTATGTTCAATACATCTATTCATCACTTTCTTCAACGTGATTCTAATGATAACCACTCTTCAAATATATTTTTGTGAAATATGTAAGAGTTGATGAGAAACTCCATAGTATCCAAGGATGACCTACAACCAAAATAACCTTCCACACAAGATACACACAATGAAAATTCTATGAAGTCATATAATTGATTGGTTGCATATGAAATGATAGAATGCATTATTGATGTACAATGAGAGAACCCTTGAATATTTAAACACCCAAGACAAACTAAGTGTTGGTAATTAAGGTTTCTCAACCTTTGAAAGTTCTTATAATTATTTATTTATTATTTAAATTAATTAGAAATTATTGTATTTTATATATTTAAACTATCCTCACATGGAATTTAGATAAAGGAGTTCGAGGTGGAATTATTTTCCAAGTATTAGTGCTTTGAAAGGCTTCATAAGAGGTATTTGATTTGGTTATATTTAAAAGATTTGATATTTGTACTTTGGTAGATCTTATGAAAACCTATGATGGATTCTTATGATATATAAGACCCATGAATATAGGGAGTTGTTGGGAATCTTGAAAAACACTATGATGCATGTCATAAGCATGATTTGAGGAGATTATGAATCCTAAAATAGAGTGCTATATTTGGGGAGTTTGTGAAGATATATGATAGGTGTAAGAAATTACTATTTTGCAGTGGATTTTATTCTCCATGTCTTGGATGTTGGATTTTTTCAACAAATTTAGGTGCCACATTTAATAGTGATTTTAGCTCATGTTTTTGGATTTAGTTTGATGTCTTCATGTGTTTGAATTTTCTATAAATTGGTGCTCAAGGAAGTAATTTGGATATGAGAGTTTATAGGTACATATGCACTATTAGAATTCCACTTAAATTATTCCAAGTTGAATTGCTAGTGAATTACTCCAATAAATACTTATATTGCAATTGTATTGTAATATTCTTTCATATTTGATTCAGATTTGATAATACATTGTGCAAGTTTTGGAGTGTGGGTTTTTCTCTTGAAATTATTTTTGACATGTAAATCATTGTGTTATGGTTAAATTATTAATCTATTAATGAATGTGTTTCTTTAATTTGTATAATTATTTTAGATTGTATTTCAATTTATTTGTACAATAATCCTCTCAATAGTAGCATAGAAAGTTGTTTTTGTACACCTTTATTTCTTATAAGTTGTATAAGATCTTGATCACCTTTGGTTCTAGTTGTTGGATAGAGGTTTTTTTAGATAATCATCTTTGATTGGGAGCTTGTGTAGAAGGATAACTTTGTGATCTTTATTTTAGGAAATAAATATTGTAAGCACATCTAGGAGGATTGAGGTGGCAATTAATATATGCAAAAAATTGAGATGTGGAAGTAAAAATTGAAAGGTTTGTTAATTGATCATGATCTATATGTTGCTATTAATGTAAAAGTTTGGAGAGTTATGTACCAATTTAGCATCTTAGTATAATGTAATAGAACAAAAATTAAAGGGTCTAGTCATATCGTGTCTTGTAGATTTTGGTCTTATTAATATCCATGAAGAACCCACTACAAAATTGTTATGAAAGAAACTTAGAAAATTCTATCAAGTAAAGTCTTTAGTGAGAAAATATTCTTGACTAAGAATCTATATTCATTGATGATGAAATAATGTGGAAAAATTGTAGACCACATATGATTATTTAACATGTTGATGGATGTGGGTGAGAAGATAAATGAGGAGGAAGATGTAAAACTTTATTGTGTGCTTTGATAGAATCATGAGACAACCTAGTCATGGCTATTAGAAGCACTTTGATCAATTTGAAGGTAGAGGATGTTGTTGGTTCTTTTCTTTCTAAATAAATGAGGATGAAGGTCTCTCTGAGTACCAAAGAGGGTTTGAGTGTTCAAGGAAGACCAAAATAAAGAGGTTAAAATGATTATTAGTGTCACAAATCCATATCCAAATCCAAAAGGGAGATCTAAATCTCTTGGAAAGTCTAAAGCCATTTGGTGGAATTGTGGTAAGCCTTTGTCATTTTAGTAAAGAGTGTGAAAAATAAAATAATAAGAAGAAGAAAATTGAATTTGAATTTGAATTTGAGAACGAAGATGGTGATGTTTTCATTATAGCTTTGACCACTCATGTAAGTGAGAAAGCATGGTTGATTGACTCAAGTGAATTTTTTCATATGACCTTGAATAGACATTGGTATATATAAGTATGAAAAGTATGAAGGAGGTAAGATGTAATTGGGTAATAATTCCCATTTATTTATTGTTGTACATGGTCGAATGTAGATAAATTTTATTATTGATAAAATTAGGGGATTTGATTATTTCTTGCATATCCTAAGATTAACATGTAATTTATTGTAAATGAGAAAACTAATAGATGTGGGTGTGCAATTTTTATTTTCTAAAGTAGGTGTTAAAATGGTGAGAGGTGCTATGGTGATTTATTGAGGTTATATATGGGGAACCTTGTTTAAAATTTATACATCCATGGTTGAGTGAAATAGTATTTCTATGAAGAGCATGTCTATGACTGCATTAGTAAAAAAAGAGATGGTATCTTCTTTAGTCAATGGTCATAGTTTATAGGTACCTAAGTGTTCTCTTACTACCAAATCTAAATTAAGTATAAAAAAGATAATATTATGGCACCAAATACTTGGTCACATAGGAGAGAAGGGTCTATATCTATGTTGAAAAATAAAAACCTTATTGAAGGTTTAACTAATTATAATCTTGATTAATTTGTGTGAGCATTACACTCATGGAAAATAAATTACATTCAATTTTACTTTAGTTCTCATAAATAGTGTAGGATTTTAGATCTAATTTTTTCTATGTGTTTGGTCCTATTGACGTTCTTTTAATTATAAAATCTATTTATTATATTATATCCATTGATGATTATAACAAAATGACATGGGTTTATTTTCTTAAGAGTAAGTATGAAGTTTTTAGATGATTTAGAGAATTTAAAGCATTGGTATAATTACATAATATAAGTAAAATAAATTTTTTAAGGATTGATGATGGAAGTGAACATTTCTCTACAAATTTTGGAAAAATCTACAAATATTATGAAATTTAGAGAAAAAAGATAACTTCGTATTCTCCACAAGAAAATGGAGTTGCAAAAAGAATGGGTAGGAAACTGATGGAAAAAGTTAGGAGTATGCTTAGTTGAGCTAGATTGGAACACATATTTTTGGCTAAGGTTATAGCCATTTCTTACTACTTGATTAATAGGCCTCCTACATCAAGTATTGTTGATAGAAAATATATGAAGGCATGGTTAGGATAAAATCCTTGATTGAGATATATTAGTGTTTTTGGTTGAGATACCTATGCATAGGTTTGAAGGGAGAAGAAAATAAATTGGATAACAAGGATATGAAAAGTATCTACACAAATTATAGCTATGGTGTGAAATGATACAATATTTAGGATATAGTTGTACAAAAGATAATATATAATATAAGTGGTATTTTAGAGAAACTAAGTCATCTTCTATTGTATTGCAACCAAAAGAAAGTGAACAAAAATATGTGATGCAACTTCCTTATATGTCTAAGAAATTTGAATTGAGGCCCCAAGTGAGACAAAAGGTTAAGGAGAGCTCATTGAGCTCTAAATATTTAGAAGAAGAGGAAGAACATCCACCTCATCTTTTTTGGAGGTCTAGTGGGTGTACACAACCACTAGAAAGTTATTCACCTAATGATTAGAGATTTTTTTTAATAATAACATTAATCAATCAAAATCTATGCAATATGTATTAGGTATGAATGATTCATTGTCCTAGAAAATTTCCATGGATGAAGATATGACAACATTAAAGAAAAATGATACATGGAACTTGGTACCTTTTCCTAAATGAAGCTAACCTATTGATTATGAATAGGTGTTAAAAAAATTGGTTTTGATGGAATTATTTAGAATAAAAAGTGGGGTTGGTTGGAAAAGGTTACTCCTAGGTTGAGGGGGTGGATTATAGTGATTTTTTTTCTTGTTGCAAAAATGGTATCTAATAGATTCTTGATTTATAATGCAACACCTTATGACTTAGAGGTTGAATAAATGAATGTGAAACATAATTTATTTCCTGGTAGATTGGAGGAATATATCTCTATGACACAAACACAACACTTAATTATTAAAGATAAATAAATTGAATCTATCCCTATACAACTTAAAATAATGTCCTAGGATGTAGTATAATTATTTGATATATATGTGTTGAGTTTGAAATTTGAGCACTCTAAATTAGATCATTGTATTTATTGTACATTTTATGGTAGTCATTTCCTTATTGTTGCGTTTTATATTGATGATACATTATTTATTAATAAATGAATTAATTTTAGAACTAAAGTATCAAATTGCAACTACATTTGAAATACACTTAGGTGTAATTAAACAAATTCTTGTAAAATACAAAATATAGAATATATTTTTAAAATATTTCATTTAGAAAATAGTTAGATTGTTTAACTAAAAATATATTATATATTAAAATGATTTAATTAAGAAATGTTTTTTTAAATAAATTAAAAATACAAATATATGAAAACATAAAAAACATAATTTTTATAAATAAAAATATATGAAAATGTAAAAATAATATTTTTTTATAAATAATTATCAAATAAAATATATTAAAATTAAATATATAATAGTAAATAAATTTATAATGAAAATAATAGATAATTAATATAAATATTTAAATGCTTCATTCATGGGAAGCCTTTGGTTTATTTGAATGAGAAAGTAAGAAATAAAACAAGATGAAAGACACCAAATTTTGGGTGGTTCAAATTAAATTTTGATGAAAAATTTAGAGGAAACCCTAGTTTATTAGGAGTTAGTTGCATAACAAGGAATCATGATGGTACCATGATTGGTGCAATGGTAACAATTCTAGTAGGAACAAATAACTGAGCTAAATTACAAACATTATTCTTAGGTCTCCAAATGAGAATCAAACTTGGTTTGAATGGACTATTATAGAGGAGGATTCTCTAATTGCTATCAATGTCATCATAAATAAGAAATGCCCAAATTGAAAGTTAAACAACATTATTTTCTACTACCAAGAGTTGATGAATAATTATGAAGCATTTTAAGTAAAGCACATGTATTTTAAGGAAAACAAAGAGGCTAACAAGTTGGTTAACATGGCTATCAACATTGCTAGATAAATTCAAGACTATGGGGAGACAAACATGTATGGAGAAATTTTTCTAGTGATTCTGCTTCCCTTTGCATGATGAATCAATACGATGTAGTGTGATTTGGAAGAGATGCCCAATCCTTTTGCATGGGAATTCCTTTCAAAGGCATGCAAGTGGACTAATGAAAATGATGAGAGTTCCCTTTGGACTACAATGAGGTGAGATAAAATTAGAAAGATTGTGATGAACACAACATTCAAAAGGTGGATGCCACTATTTAGCTTACTATGACAATGAGATAAATGACCTATATAGGAGATATTTCTAAGGCCATATTTGAAGTAAGTGTTCAAATCCAATACTTTTATTGTTTTGCATGTGGTGAGAATGGTCTTAGGTGATATTTTTATGCTGACAACACATAGAAATTGGGTTAACACATACATAGCCTCTATGTTCATAATTGTTATGTTGGATTTAGGTGAATCAAAGAACTACATTCGGATGGTTGCAAAGACACAAATAAATCTAAGATGGTGAGAATGACTAAAAAAAATAGTGGATGAAGTGGTGCTAGTCAGGGGTTTCTCCCAAGATAGGGAACATGACCCTCCATCAACCCTCATTTATCAAGATTGTGGGTGTTGTTCATCATCAAAGCACTTGGAGAAGAAAATGTGGTAAAGCAAGAAAAGGGGAAAATGGGGTTTGGATTTTTTAAAAGTGATTGTTGGGGTATTGGATTCCTCTTGTGTGGATTGGTCCTTCACAATAATTCTAGATGATTCAGACTCAGAAGATGAGGAGAAAATATAAGATAATTAAAAGGTGTAAATTTTTTGTCATGTTAAAATAGTTAGTATGCAGCAAGAATAGTAGCAAATATTATAAAATATAGAACAAGTGCATTGTATAGTTGTTTTGTTGGCCCTCTAATAGAATTTCCTTTATGAAAAATGTATTTTTTTTACTTCCAATTAATACTATAGAATGTGGCTCTCTTATAGATAAGTTTATATATACACACTCATTTATGTTAAAATAAAGTGAAGAGATTTCACTCTTGAATTATTTTAATTACCAAAAAAATACTTAATTTATTTTATTTACTTAAAAGTTGAATTGGAGTTTTTGGAAAAACAAATTTTAATTTATGCAAGATCGAAAACATTTGATGAGTTAGCAGAGGAGATAGCTATAGAGGACGGTTGTGGGGAAGATGTCAAGATTGAAGCTCCCAAAGGGACTAACGTAATAGTAAATAAGGAAGTTTGGGGGGGTGAAGACATGAATATTGAAATTCAAAGTTTAGGTCAAACCTTGAATAAGATCCCGGAGCAATCTTTTGTGCACCAAATGACTATTTCAACAAATGGGGAAGAGGTGGAATTTGATTTTTCAAAGACACTTTCTATTGTTCAGTCACCGTCTCAATCTTTCTTGAAGAAGTCACCAAGGAAAGGGGGAAGAAAAACAAATTTAACCAAATTAAAAGAGGAGATTCATGCAAGGGTACAAAAAACTATAAATGATTCTATTTCAAATAAACGCTCGAGGAGAGCGTGTTGCTCTCCTCGAGCATAATGAAGATCATGTCATGGAATGTCAGGGGTATTAATGCCCTTGACAAACGAGCTCATATCAAGCAACATATTGATGCTTGTGGAGCTGAGATTTTTCTTTTACAAGAAGCAAAACTATCTATGGACTCATATGAAGCTTCCATACAAAAATGGGTAAAGTGGAAATCATATCTTTCTCTGGCGCAAGGTGCCTCTAGGGGGCTCTTATTTTGTGGAGCCCACAATTAGTAAATGCTTGTATAGTAAGGTTCGAATCTAACTGGAAATTACTTGAGATTTCCAAATTTAATCTGAAGTTTTGGTTATTTAATGTTTATGGGCCCATTCCTACTTTAGACAATAAACTATTGTGGGAGGAAATAACACGAATTTTAAATAATCTGGGGGATGCACAAATTGTTTTGGGAGGTGATTTTAATGCACTAGTTTCATTGGAGGAAAAATCTGGGGTGCTAGTCCACCATTGAAAGTGATGGAATATTTTAACTCCTTCATTGTTACTAATGCCTTAAAGGATATTGTGCCGAGTAAAGGAAAGTTTACATGGACAAACCGAAGGAGAGGTTCTTCGTAGATTGCTGAGAGATTAGATAGATTTTTAGTGTCTCCTAATTGGTTTCAAGGATAGTATGGACTGGAGTATGAAATTTTACCTACTATAGATTGTGATCACTATGCAATTTCTTTAAGTATCTCAAATGTCTCCCTTCCCAAAATAAAATCGTCCTTTAAATTTGAAAGCATGTGGTTTAGACATTCACAATTCATGCCTCTAGTGCGACAATGGTGGACAAATGTGCCTTTTGTGCAAGGAACACAAATGTACCAGTTGTATTGTAAAATGAAGCATGTCAAGCAGCAAATAAAGGTATGGAATTCTTAGGTGTTTAAAAATATTTTCCATTAGAAAGAAATAGTATTTAAGGAGTTGGCAGCGGTTCATGAGAAAATCATACAGGATAGCCTAAATGATAGCTTGTTTGAAAAGCAAAAGGGCTTGCAGGCAGGATGGGAAGAATTATGTGCTAGAGAGGAGGAACTATGGTTCAAAGAGGGTGACAAAAATACAAAATAATTTCATGCTTCCACTTAGCTAAAAAGAGCCTCATCTGCAATATTCTCTATTCATGAGCTATCTTCTAGTAATTGGCTATCATCAGAAGAAGAAATAAAAAGAGAAGCGGTGAATTTTTTTTCTAAGCTTTTAACAACTCCTCAAGGAAAAGATGAGAAGCAAAGGAAGGATGAAGAAGAAATATTTGATGTCATTCCTATGTTGGTTAACCAAGAGGATAATGATAGCCTTTTAAAGCCTTTTACCTTAGAGGAAGTACAAAGTTTTGTTTTTTCTTTGTCTCTGGATAAAGCGTCGGGTCCAGATGGATTCACAACAATCTTCTTTCAAAGAAGTTGGGATTTTTTGTGCTATGATTTATTGTGGGCTCTAGAAGAGTCAAGGATAATGGGATCAATGCTTAAGTAGTTCAATGTGACAAATATTGTCATTATTCCCAAAGTAAATGATCCTAAAACCTTTGCAAAGTTTAGGCCCATCTCGCTATGAAACATAGTTTACAAAATATTTACCAAGGCAATTTATTTAAGGCTACAACCACTAATAGCAAAAAATATTTCTCAGGAGTAGGGTGGCTTTGTTTTGGGCTGTGAAAATTTTGAAGGGGCCTTAATAGCACATGAGACACTTCATTCTATTCATAAGGACAGCTTTCCTTCTTTCGTTGTTAAGCTAGATATGATGAAGGCTTATGATCGTGTCAATTGGGAATTTCTAGATAAATTACTTGAAAAGTTCGGCTTCAAAGGGAAATGGTGAAGATGGATTCACTCTTGTTTATCAGGGGCCACATTCTTTTTGATTCTAAATGTCTCCCCCATAGGTTTCCTTGCTGCAACACAAGGTGCGAGACAAGGAGACCCATTATCCCCCTTTTTATTCATCATAATGGAAGAGTAGGTCAATCATGCAACAACAGTGTCAGGGACTTGGGAGAGGAGTTTCTATCCCTAACACAGATATTTCAGTGGCACATTCTCTTTTTGTAGATGATACGCTATGTTTTGGAAAATCAACAGCAGAGAAAGCTATTCAAATCAAGCAAGTGTTAGATAAGTAATGTTCAGCTTCAGGTCAAAAAATAAATGTAGCTAAATCCAAAATATACATTTTTAGCACAAAGGAGACTATGAAGGAAAAGATAGTTGAAGTATTGGGGTTTAAACAAGAAGAATTACCAAGCACATATTTAGGCATCCCTTTTTTCAAATGTGCAAACAAGGCAGCTTATTGGGGGAAAGTGATAGAAAGACTGAAATCCAAAATTCTAATGTGGAAGGCAAGATGGTTATCATTGTCAGGTAGGACTCTCTTAATAAAACCTGCACTTTCTGCTATCCCTAATTAATTTTTGGCGGTACTCAAAGTGCCAAAATAAATCCTTTTAGAAATTGAGAGAATTATTAGAAACTTCCTTTGGAAGGGAAACATGAATGATCAAAAGAAAGTACCCTTAATCTCTTTGGATAGCATGCCAAGGGATAAGATGCAAGGTGGAGCAGGAATACATAACATTGCAATTAGAAACAAGGCTTTTGGAGCTAAATTAGTTTGGAAAATGTACACAAAACCAAAGGAAAAATGGTGTAAGCTAATGCAAGCTAAATACTTAGATAATTTTAGTCCTTTAATAATCCTTACCATTTCAAACCCCCCAAAAGGTTCAGCTATATGTAATTTCTTGATCATGCAGGCCCATTGTTACTTCTTACATTACTTGGGAAATTCATAATGGACAAAATGTAAAGTTTTGGGAAGATTCTTGGCAGGGTAAGCCTCCTCTTCAGGAAATTTTGGATTTGCAGCCACTAAGGGAAGTATTAATAAATGAATAAGGGCCAAATTTTTTAGATTATGTCAAGTCAACACAAGTTTTAACAGGGAAAGTGATTTGGAAAACAAGCTCTTATTCTTCTCTCTCATCAGATCATTTTTTGCCACTTCTTGAAGTGTTGAAAATTAGAAATGTGCATCTTTTGGGGAGGGCTGACAAGATTTTGTGGGCTCCATCAAAAGAGGGTATTTATTCAGTCCAACAAGGTTACAAAGCTTTAAGCCAGAAAAGGGGATAGTCATTTTCACAAAGAGCTTATTCTCTCTGTTGGAATAACAAAATACTTCCAAAAGCGGGGATTTTTGCATGGTTGGCGCTTAGGAAGAGGATACTAACGAGTGATTGCCTAACAAAATTGAAGATTGTCGATCCCTTCAAATGTCCATTATGTGATGCAGAATTGGAAACAACTGACCACTTGCTTGTGCAATGTAAATCTTTTAGAGTTGGCCAATGTTTTATAAATCTTCCTTTTTTGCATCTATTCGGAAGGTTATTCCATCTGCAGTAATATGGAGCTTATGGTGGGAGTGTAATTTGTGAATCTTCCAGAAAACATCATCCTCTCTTGAGTTCATCAAAGTAAAAATTGAGAATACAGTTTCAGAAGTAGTAAATGCACATGTGTTGAAGTACAAGAATTCATCTTCACTCTACACAAGTTGGGATGATTTCATTTTGAAAGCTTGGAAAAATATAATACTACCATCTTCAGGGTGTCTTCATCAAAGCATCAAATGGAGCATCAAGAGGGAATCCAGGAGCTTCGGGGGTAGGCATTTGCATACGTGATTCAGTAGGAAAGGTTGTTGTGGCATGTTCATACAAACTGCCAATAGACACAAATAATGTTGCTGAAGCCCAGGCTGTCCTATTAGGGTTAGAGGTGGCTTTAAATCTGGGTATATCAAGAATCCACATGGAAGGGGACTTGTTGATTATTGTAAATGCTTGCAAAGGTATAAAGATTCAAAGTTGGAATCTAAATTATTATTTGCAAAAGTATGGGAATTGTTAGATAGATTTCAATCATCCATAATCTCGCACACCTATCAAGAAGGAAACAATCTGGAAGATAAATTGGCTAACTTGGGTTGTGAGGGTTTAGAAGTCTCAATATATAATGATGTTGAATTACAAATGTATTCACAACTAGTAGAGATAGTTGCACAAGAATCTATGAATGTGGATAAGTAAAGTGATTCATTAGAGAATATGCATGTTGAAGACTATCAGGTTCACACATGTTGTAAATCAGAATCAAATTTGGTGTGTATGCTTTCAGTAATTGGTGGTAGTTGAAATGGCACTGGTACAAGGGAATGGGCAAAGCTGGGTCGAAATACATGGGTGTTATTGTCAATGGCAAGTGAAGGTTTTTATGCTAACATGTTGCTCTATTTTGCAAGTATTTTCCTAATGAACAAGGGCTCAATTTCCACAAGTTATCGAGTCACAAGTCACCAGGTCACTCATCACCATATCAAGGAGACATCATATCTTCTCCCTTCGACAAATGCAATTCCCTTCGATGAAGTTTATCGGGGTTTTGAATCACCACAGCTATCGGGTCATCGGAGTGACTCAGGATAGAGTCCCACCGACAAAGCCATGTCACACTGAAAAGAGTTACCAACATGCTCACCACAACCCATCGGTCTATTAGGGTGATTCAAGGTAGTTTCAGTTTGTCGAGGAGACATTTCACAATGTCCTATCAAACCATCAAGGTCTCATCGACAAGAGTCCTCCAGCCTCGCATCGGTGTATCAAGGAGACAAGACTCAAAGTCACGACGATCCCACAAAGTCTTGTCGACAACGATCCTCCATATGTTCTTCAACACTTTGATAGCTACCGGGCCACTCATCGCCATGTAGTGGAGACAACACATCCTCTCCCTCTAATAGAAGCAAGTTCCTCTGATGAATTTTATCGAGGTTCTAAATCACCATAGCTATCGGGTCATCAGAGTGATTAGGGATAGAGTCGCGTCGACGAAGCCAAGTCACACTGACGAGAGTCACCAACATGCTCACCATATCCCATCAATCTATCAGGGTGAATCAAGGTAGTTTTGGGTTGTCAAGGAGACATTTCACAATGTCCTGTCGAACCATCAAGGTTTTATTGACAAGAGTCCTCTAGCCTCCCATCGGCGTATCGTGGAGACAAGACTCAAAGTCATGGTGAACCCATGAAGTCCCGTTGACAATGATCCTCCACCTGTTCTTCAACACTTCGATAGCTACCAGGCCACTCATCGCCATGTCAAGGAGACAACACATCCTCTCCCTCCAATAGAAGCAAGTCCCTTTGATGAAGTTCATCAGCTCATCGAAGTGTGTTCTCCCTTGGTCCCTTCGTTACAAGATGTCTCATCTCTAGCATCGATCCATCGAGGAGACTCAAGGTTGTGTCCCTCCGATATGGCTATGTCTCCCCGATTGGCTTCCTTTACATGCTACATCGGGCCATCGAAGAGACTCAGAATTGAGTCCCTTCAATGAAGTTGATTCCCACCGACGAAGACGAAATTAAAGTTTTGGGCTATCGAGGCAACATTTCACAATGTCTTGTCGAACCATCAAGGTCTCATCAACAAGAGTCCTCTAGCCTCCCATTGGTGCATCGAGGAGACAAGACCCAAGGTCACGACGAACCCACGATGTCCCATCGACAACTTTCTTCCATCTATTAGTCGACATTTTGACATGGAAGATTAATTTTGATCATTTTCTAAGGCTATGTACCATCAGTCGACAATGTATATCTGCTTTGTAAGAGGTTTTGAAATTCCCTTGTAACTTCCTAAATCATATATAGTCTGGGTCTAAGTTAGCAATTTAGCAAGCACAATTATAGGGGGTTGTATGCATGATTTTTGTAAGGGATGTACTCTGGTATGGGTTTTGTAATGGGTCTCTGGTTATCATGCAAATTTGTTAATTACAGTTTATTTATTTGCCACTTTACTTGGCTTTTGACAATGGCCCTTTATAAATCTCCTTTTATATATATATATATATATATATATATACCCTACCTTTGCTTAAAATTAAAAAAAAAAATTGAAAACAATATATATTTTTTATTTTAGTAATTATTAAATATTATAACATCATTATTATAAAAATAATTAAACTATTTTTTATATATTTTTGAATACCATCTTTCTAAATAAATTCTTATAATATATATTTAACATTTTATTTTACTCTAAATAATATTAATATATCTAACAAAATTTGTATACCTAATTCTCTAATTTCTTTTTTTAAAATAAATAGTTTTAATTTTTTAAATTTCTTAAAATCAAAGAGTCAGGAAAGTGTTTTTTTTTTAATATTAAATTTTTAGATATGATTAAGGGGAAGTAGGTTTTTTTTTTAATATTAAATTTTTAGATTTGATTAAGGGGAAGTAGGTTTTCTTCGAATTTGTTTATGTAATGAGATATTCAAAGTTAACAAGTTTACTCAATGTGATAACGTGTGTACAAATATTAAAATATTATATATTTAAATTGAAAACAAAAACTCATATGGTTATCATACGATGTGGAGAGTGCATGTATTGATACCATTTAAATATAATAGAAATGGGAAGCATCTATTGACTATTGTTATGTTTGCTAAAATTGTAAAGTTAACTCACAATTGAAAATATATTAATATTGCGTATTATAAAATAATATTATATTTATAATCAATTTAATAGGTGAGCATAAATTTAAAAAAATGTTTATGATGTAATGGTAGAAGAGAAAAGTGTATATTTTGATTTTATTTAGAATATTTAATTTAGTTTAATTTGTATATAAATTAACTTAAATTTGAAATTAGTTTTTCAATTTATTTCAAATCAAATCTTGTCATAGTCATTTTTGTAACTTGAACTAGATCTGGATTCAATTATGTAGTTTGGATTGAATCATGCATATATTCAAATATCTTTTATTTGTCATTGATTATTTCAAAAATTTGACCATTATCAATTGACTTACATCTCTAATAGATATCTTTTTCAATCTTGAATCTTGAAAAAATGATAATAGGGTTTGACTTGAAGTTAAAGAAGTTCCATACTTCAACTTTTTTACAATAATTCTCTAAAAGTATTTCTTAGCATCATATTATATTAAAAACAAGAATTAATATTGATAAATGATCATCCATATCCGTTATGATAAATAAGAATCATATGATAAAAAAATGTCAAATTTGATTTGAAAATCTCACAACTAAAAAATACAAATATTAGAATTTAATTAATGTCGAATCAATTTTAAAATCTTAAAATATCTTACATAATTAAATTGTCAATAGTGGCATGGTTTGATGGTTAAGTTGTTGTGTTGTTATTCTTGCCATCAAGATTTAAACCCCATTGTGACCTCACTAGTTTACCCATCTTAATAGAAAAAATGTAACATAATTAAATACCTTTTATTTGTCATTGATTATTTCAAAAATATGACCATTATTAGTTGACTTACATCCATAATAGATATATTTTTCAATCTTGAAAATTTGATAATAAGATGTGACTTAGAGTTTAGGAAGTTTCTTACTTTAACTCTTTTACAACAATTCTCTAAAAGTACTTAACATCATATTATGTGAAAAAAACAAGAATCATTATTGGTAAATTATCATCCATATCGATTATGATAAATAACAATATCACAAAATATAAAAATGTCAAATTTAATTTGAAAATCTCACAACTATAAAATACAAATATTAAAATTTAACTAATACCAAATCAATCTTAAAATCTTAAAATTAATCTTCAAATATATTACATAATTAAATTATATACTTCAACAACACTATTAAAAAAAAACCACTTTGCTGACATCATTTTATTTACATTATTTGACATTTTATTTGAAAATGTCCACACCGAAGATTCTGAAGATATATACAAGTTCCATTATTAAATCTTACACAATAAAGTCAAAAAAAAATATATGACCCAAAATGAAAGCTTACTTGGATGCCTTAAAAAGTTAGGGTGTGGATAAATAAAAAGGACAAAAGAAACACAAAGCAAATGAAAGTGTTTCACAAGAACAATTATTTTTAGGTGTCCCTATCAAAAGGTCTCTTTCAAGAAAAGTAAGGCCCCACAATGATTTTAAAAAAGATCATATCTGATTTTGCTACTTCCATTGACATTTTTTAAATGTTGAAAATGTATTACATTTTATTGGGGAATGTAACACACAAACTAAGGGTAGTGGAAGTCTAAGATTACAACACTTAGAACTCTTTCCTTTTATTATTTTAATTTTCCAATAAAGTGTAACCATTAAACTCTTTATTTTCATTATTATTTTGCTTTCACAATGAAGTGTAGCCATTCAACTCTTCATCTCATGGAATGGTCTTTTTGACCTTACTTTTTTGTTAGGGAAATTTTACTTAGTTTAAGGAGGCCGTTGGTGCTCCTTTGAAGAAGATTCCAAACTTGTGGTGCCCATTTATTTCACTAATTATTTTAACTATTTCCATAGGTTGTAATAGAAAACAATTCCTCTTAGTCACCTTTCATAGATCTCTAACCGACCTAAATTTATCCTCTACAAAGTGGATAGGAGTTTTTGCATCACATTGTTGGTGAACCATATATTTTATATTAACAAGAAAAATTGTATGCATTTAAAAAATTGCAATTTAAAGGATTGGTTGACATGAATCAGGGTCTTAGAATTTTAAATTTGTAAAATACTATGAGTTGTTGAATGTGGGGTGGAGTATCCACATCTTTTTTAAAGTAGAGGAAAAGTTTAAAGCAATTTCTTAGAAAGGAATATCAAACACATAAACTCACTATCAAGAATTAAAATTATATGAAAAGTTTGTTTAATTAAAATAAATAAGTGATGCTAGAATTAATAGTGTAGAGAAAGAATATAAAATAAAATATAATAATTAAAAATATTAAAAATATTTTATCATAAAAAAATCATTCTTTTTAAATAGAAAGAGTTTTCAATTTTAAAATCTAAATATATTAGTATTCATCTATATTTTGAATATTCTTGCTTTTTCAATAATATTTAAAAATTAATCTCACTAAAAAATAAATTAAAGAAAACATCTTAGAATTATTTATTTATTTTGAAAATTACTACTTTTAACAATTTTATATTAAGTACTGATGGATCTAAATATTATCCCCTAAGTCTTACACAATTAAATGATTTTTCAAATTGAATTGCAACCCAAGATCACACTTCAAATTTAATTATTAAATCTAGAAATTCAAAATAAATTATAATTTTTGAGATTTAGATGGTTGAATTTAACCCCCAAAAAATGTCAAAATACTTTGTAGCAAATGAGGGATAGTTATGATGATGTAAATCTCTCTAAGATCTTGAATCTAATATAATCTGAGCAAATTTCCAAATCAAAATTTATAGTCTTCGCAAGTTTGGCACCCACCTTATTCTCCTCTAGTTGAAAAGATCAACTCGTGTCAATTGTTCTAATTAAGCTTTTATCATTTTATCTTGTCAAGTTTCTTTAAGTCTCATTATAAGATTGAGTGTTGTCCTCTTATTGTAATTCTTCCCACCACCAAATATTTTTTTGTAACTACCATATCTAATGTTCATTGTCTTCTTGTCTAGATCCTATATTTTCTTTCTTGTTGTACTAATACTTGCTACTCCCAATCCACTTCATCTTCATTATTTTTTCCATGGATTGTATATAAATAAAAATATTAAATACTGTGTCATTCATGACATAGTGAGATGGTTAAGTTTTCACATGGTTGATGTTGCCACCAAGGTTCAAATCCCCATTGGCCACTAGGGCTCACTAGGTTTGGACTATTCATGTTAAAGCAGTGTGTTCATGCCAAACTAAAAATTTCTAAGATACAAATAATAAATAAATAAATACTTTAGAGTGTAAACACCTAAAAGGGATGAGGTCTCCCATTTGTGCCCTCAATATTGACTTGAGCCAAACTAAAAATTTCCAAGGTATGAATAGTAAATAAATACTATAGAGTGTAAACACTTAAAACTCTCTATCCTAACCACACTTAATTTTATCCCTATTAGCATTCATTAAATAAAGATAATTGTTTAATTAACCTTCCCAATCATCTTTCAATCATGAATTAAATAAATATAAATTATTTATTTAATTTATCCTTTATCTTCATTTCCTCTAAATTCCACCCTTAATTAAATAAATCCAAGTTCACCTTCATATTCCTATCCTCCAAGAATTAAATAAATTAATATATTTATTTAATTCTACAGAACCCCTTAATTAATTATTTGACTAAATTACATTTTGAATATTCTTGCTTTTTCATTAATATTTAAAAAATGATCCCACTAAAAAATAAATTAAGAAAAACATCTTAGAATAATAAAAAAAGTTAATTTTGAAAACCACTATTTTTAGCAATTTCATATTTAAGTATAGATGGACCTAAAAATTATTCCCTGAACCTTATACAATTAATGTCTTCAAATTGACTTGCAACCAAGATCACACTAAAAAATTGCATTGTTAAATCTAAAAATTCAAAAAAATAATAAATATTAAATTATAATTTTTGAGATTTAGATGGTTGAATTCAACTCTTAAAATATGTTGAAATAAGTTATAACCAATGAGGAATAGTTTTGATGATATCAATCTCTCTAAGATCTTGAATCTAATAAAAAAAAATTTAAAAAAATTATCATAATTTTTTTAATTTTTTTAATAGAAAGAGTTTTCAATTTTAAAATCTAAATATATTATTATTCATCTACATTTTGAATATTATTTCCTTTTGAATAATATTTAAAAACTGATCCCACTAAAAAATAAATTGAGGAAAACATCTTAGAAAAATAATAAAAGTTTATTTGGAAAATTACTGTTTGTAGCAATTTTATATTTAAGTACAGGTGGACCTAAATATTATCCCCTAAACCTTACACAATTAAATGAGCCTTCAACTTGACTTGCGACCCAATATCCAATATCGCACTCAAAAATTGTATTGTTAAATCTAGAAATTCAAAAAATTAATGAATATTAAATTATATTTTTTGAGATTTAGATGGTTGAAGTCAACTCTCAAAACATGTCGAAACAAGTTGTAACCAATGAGGGATAGTTTTGATGATATCAATCTCTCTAAGATCTTGAATCTAATAAAAAATTAAATGAATTCTCATATCAAAAGTTATGGTCTTTGCAAGTTTGACACCCACCTCATTCTCCCTTGATTAAAAAAAATCAACTCATGTGAATTATTCTAATAAATCTTCTATCATTTTATTTTTTTAAGTTTCATTAATTCTCATTATAAGATCCAAGTTTTATCCTCTTGTTGTAATTATTTCCACTATACCAAATACTTGTATAATTACCATGTCAAATGTTCATTATCTTCTCGTCTAGATCTTATGTTTCCTTTTCTCTTTTACTAGATACTTGTTACTTTCAATCAACTTCTTCTTCATTATTTTTTCCATGAATATAAATAAAAAAATTAAATACTATGCCATTCATGGTATAGTGCAAAGGTTAAGTTGTGGCATTGTTGATGTTGCCACCAAGATTCAAATCCTCATTGGATCACTAGGGATGATTGGGTTTGGACTATTCACATAAAAGCAGTGTGTTTGTGCCAGGTATGAGGTCCCTCATTTGTGATCTCAATATTGGCTCAAGCCAAAATAAAAATTCCCCAAGGTACGAATAAAAAATAAATTAAATACGATAGAGTGTAAACACCTAAAATTATCCACCCCTAACCACACTAACTAACTAAATATAAATTATTTATTTCATTTATCCTTTACCTATCTTTCCTCTAAATTCCACCCTTAATTAAATAAGAAACAAAGTAAAAATTATAGACCATATGAGGCTTCTTTCAACCCTCACACTAACAAAATCAACCTAATAGGATTCCATATCATGCAAACAATCAAGGAAAAAGGAAAGTCATCGATGCTAGACCATTCCATGCCTGTAATCCTAATGTTGCAAGTACTTCAAAGGAGATGGTACCAGTTCAAAACAACTTGCCATAGGACTTGGAATGGCGCTTCCTATGTAATCAACCACATTGTTGGAACATGTTTGTCATTGCACCAAAAGATCAACCTGTTAACACCCGATACAAATGCTAGAGATAAAAGGATCAATGGGAGGCAGTTGGTCCATGTCCTAAATTCAGAGGGAGATCCTAGCGATTAGTCCAAAAATCCCCCCCTCGGCATCACTCGAGGGAATTTGAACCCATGACCATGACTCTGATACCACTTATTGGAACACGTTTATCGTTGTGCCAAAAGATCAACCTGCTAATGCCCGATACAAATGTTAGAGATAAATGGATTTATGGGAGGTGGTTAGTCCATGTCTCAAATCCAGAGGGAGATGTTGGCGATTAGTCCAACACACATAACCAGGCTACATATTCAAATGGGGTAATCAACCAAGTTTGTAGCCAAATATGTCTCAAAAAAATTTGAACAACATTAAGGAGATCATCAAGATGAAACAACACTTCTGAATTGGCAAGGTGAGGAGTTTAGTGAGGTAAATCAAACCTATCCATAAGTTACAAACAACACTAGAAGCAAGAAAAGAGTTGTAGAGATGGGAAAACTAGCTAATAAGGTACCTTTTCAAGCTTCCCAAGTTGATCAAGGTTCTATTGGTCCATCAACATCCTCAAAATATGCAAGTCCTTCAAAGGAATCAACCTTTCACAAACAAGGAGCAGCCTAGAAATCAAGCCCAACTAGCACTTGTTCAAAGTGAATTTGATTCTTTAAATATTCAACCAAAGGTTAGTGTTTTCCCTTTTAATATTCTTGAGCACATGAAAAAGACTAGTGTTTCTATGTCTATATGGGATTCACTAAATATCTCAGGGAAAAAAGACCTCCTCCAATCTACTTTATCTAATTTAAGTGTGTCAAATGAGTCATCCAAAGATCAATCCAAAGTATTACTCATGAATATACCTAAAACAAACATTGGGCATCAAAACAAAAAGGTCAAACCACCCCCTTTTTATGTTTCATTGATCATTGGTGATCACTTGGTCCATAATTGCATGATAGATTCAAGTGTTAGTAGTTTATTGATGCCTAAGAAAATTCTTGATAAGTTAGGCATAGCATATCAACCATTAGCAAAAGGAGTAGTATAGTTGGATGACACAATTTTGAACATAGTAGGAGTTATCAGATGTTTGATTCTTACTGATGAGTCCAATTAATGGCTCAATTTTGATAGGGTTTATTATATATTTTTTGTTGATACTATAGACTATGGCACTTGATTATTGACACTCTCCATTTTATTTCCTTAAAATCCATAAACCTTGGGCATAAATGTATCCTTGTGAATTTTGATGATATTAGCATGCTATGTGATTAATCTATGTTAATTTTGCATGTAGTTGAATGGATGTTACTTTAAGGTAATTATGGATATGCATTTGTCTTGTGCACGCTAAATTTATAATGCAGGTCTAGATTTAGATGTAGAAATAAAGGGAGCTTGCAATGTGGAAGGAGTTCATGCTAGTTGGTCGATTGCTGAAAAAGTCTAGAGATGGACATTGAAGAAGTCAAGCGGTTGGAAACTTCTAGCTCATCTGGAAGTTAATCTTAATGGCCATGCATGTTCATTGAGTAGATTTAGGAGATATTGTTATGCTGGATTTTTGTTGAAGCAAGTTTCGTTTGATCGAATCTTATGCATGCATAACCTCCTTCCTCTTTTTCATGATTTTAATAAGTGGCATCCTCATAATATGTTGGAGTTGACTGACTTGTTGTTTAAGTTAGTTAGAATCTCTCCTATAAATAATGGTCAGATGCTCCTCTTCAGGAGGTTGAATATTCTGAGAATTGTACTTGAATTTTTTAGTTTTCAAGAAATACAGTTATGTTATTGCTACATTGTAATCATGTTCTCAATGAATAAAATGATCTTTTAATTTGTTACATATGAGTTAGTACTAGGAAAACTCATTCAAGGGGGGCCACTTGGTGATAATTCTATCCTTTTAGATTAGTAGTTACTTTTTTGTTCAACAATTAGTTACAGTCTTGTTAGTTGTCTATTCCTACAGCCACTGGAACTCTGTTATGTGTTTGTTCTTGTAGCCATGTCAGACAGAGTAAATTCTTGTTTGTTTACTGAGACTTTTGTTTTTGTAATTCATTTCAGTACATTTTAGTGGTTGGTTTATGTTTAGTGTTTATGTTGTTTCCTTTCAAGCATATTACTTTCAGTACTATCTCCTTTCTAATTTAAGGGTAAAGATGGCTACAATGGAATCTTAGTGGATATATAATGCTGGCCCATTTCAAGTTCACATCCCGGAGTTGATAATGAAATGAACCTTCATGATGAGTAAGATAGCTACTTGGTGTAGATATTTAATCTTTAGGTTATAGATTTGAGGGCTTATTTATTGAACCATTAAAGAAGGCCAACATTTTTGGCATCATTGTCGGGGATGGCGTCAAACTAGGAAGTTATTAGGAGTCATTTCTAGTTTCTTTCCTATTTTTGGTATCTTTGAAGTTTGTTTTCAACATACCCTTCATTATAATAAGTAATGATTCACTATTCTTTCACCAATTATTTGTGTGAGTTGGTTGATATTGAGTTGATACCACATGCATAGGGGCAGGAGAAGATATGCTCTAGGGAGATTCCTTCCTGTTGATCCTAATCTTGATAATCAGCTAGTTGAGTTTCAAAATTTACTAGAAGAAGAAGAAGAAGTAAACCCTTGTGCTAATGTAATTCCTAATTTGACCAGTTCTGAAACTTCCTCTAAAGAGCAAGCTGCTCAAAACCTGATTGAGAATCCATTTTCTTTGATAATCCATCAAGCAAATATGGTTGTTCCAATTAGACCTAACCAACCAACCTTTCATTTCCCTATCCCTCAACAAAATGATGTTAATAACCTCAAGAACATCCTTGCTTCATTTCTTCCTAAATTATATGGGCTTGTAACAGAGGACCCATACACTTTCTTTTTTGAATTTGGTACCCTCTGCAGAAGCTATGATTATACTACTGACGCTCATAGGCTTAAGTTGTTTCCCACTACTTTGAAAGAAGTTGCATTAATATGGTTTATGAGCTTAGGTAGGAATATTGTGAATAGTTGGGATGCTATGAAGGAAATTTTTTTTGAGAAGTATAAAGAATATTGTAGAGGTGGTGATATGAGAGGAAATGATATATTCAAGATGCGGCAGAAGGAGGATGAAGTTTTGGAGGACTATGTGTCAAGGTTCTTGTTTAGTCTACATAAATCTCCACATGATGCACTCAATGACGAGTTTCAAAAGCCGTTCTTCCTTAGAGGGATTAGTGAGAGTTGTGTTGATGCTCTGGACTTGGTAGGAGGAGGAGATATCACCCAAGTGCCTTGGGATGATATTAAGAAGATATGTCAAAATTACTCTAGAGTAGTTGTAAAGAAAGGGAGAGGTTACCAATATTCTATGGGTAAATCTTCCATTAATGGAGTTTCAAGGATGGAAATCACTCATTTACTGTCAGACTTCAAGAAGGACATCATAAATAATATGGAAACTAGGCTAGATACACTTCAATCAAAGAAGAAACATGAGGAGGCAGAGGCAATGTTGGCAGAATATTGTCCTCGTTGCAAGAAAAAAAGGACTACAAATATAAAATGGTATTCAATATTGAAATCAAGCACATTCCACCTGAATTCAATCCAATTGAGGTTGATGAAGATCAAGTTTTCTATGTTGCACAAAGAAGGCCATGGGCTTCGAGACAAGGTATGCCACCAGACCCATTATCTTTTAGTGGACCTTATATGAATTCTTATGCATTTGCTAATTAATGGCAAACCCAATATCCATCAAAATTTGGAGTTTATTCACCTCAACCTTGGAACAACCCTCAAAATAATTGGCCTAATTACCAAAACACTCCAACTCAGTGGTAGCAACCCTAGGGGAATTGGCAGCAACCTCAAGGAAATTGGCAACAAACATCCCAATAGAGGGGAGGACAACAATGGCCAAACCAGGCAACTAGTTACATGCAACAGCCTCAACAGCCTACCATAATGCCTCCTCCTAACTCAAATGCTAGCACACCTAGACCTACTCAGTTACCAGCTCAACCCACACCCAACCCAAATAACAAACCATAGCAACAGCCAGTCTACTCTACAGATCCAAACCAATATCCTACCTATGTTGTGAGTTTGAGTAATATTCATCTGCATTTAGGAACCACTTTTTCATCACCTTCCACTCCTATTATCATTGAGCTTCCTGTTGAAGAGGAGGAGCATCAAATTTTACTTAATATTCTTGCTCAGACAAGTGTGCCCAAGAATCCTGAACCGATTCAGCAAACTGATCCTAACCCACTATTTCCTCAAAGGTTAGAAGTTGCTAAGCAAAAGGAGGAAGCAACCTTTTATATTTTGGATCAGCTAAAACACATGTGTCAATATACCTCTATTCCAGGCCATAAAATATGTTCTCATATATGGTAAGGCAATAAAGGAAGCATGCCTTAAAAATCTTGGGAGGAAAAAGAAGGATCCACTACTGTTCATGTGATGGGACAGTTGGCTGGTATTATGCTTGGAAAAGTAATTGTTCCTAAGTATACTAACCTAGACCTAGTCATGTAGTTGGAGTCATCATAAATGGAATCCAAGTAAAAAATTCTCTAATAGACTTGGGAGCTACTATCAATGTCATGACTAAAGATATCTTGCAACAACTGAATGTTACAAGTCTAAGACCTACTTCTACTATCCTACAGCTTGTTGATAGTTCCATTGTCAAACTAGATGGGATAGTTGAAGACCTTGTGGCTATCCTAGACTCTTGGGAATATCCAGTTGATTTTATGATCCTTTTCCCTAATTCTACATTAGGAGGGTATCCTATTATTCTAGGAAGGTCGTGGTTAGCTACTGCAGATTTTTACATTGGATGTCGGTCAAGGGAAATGACTATTTCTGATGGGAAAAGTACTAAAATGCTTATTCTTTATCCTCCTGCTCAACCATCCCATGATATGGGCAACCCCATCTGGCCACAAGTTGGGGAAGAAGCGGAGGAAGCCAATTCAGTGGCACAACTCATGATGATCAACAAAAGTCCTTTCCTACAGCTTCAGGAAGAAGATGGCATATTATCCCATATAATTCAAAATAGTTATGAAGTGCATGAAGAAGCACCCACACAAGAATCTAGTTTTGCATGTCCATTGCAAACACTTTTGTCGGCTTCCTCTGCACCTAAATTTCTTGCAACAGTAGATATACTCCATACATTGTTACCTCATGAAGTAAAAGTTCCAAGGATCAATGAAACAACCATGATTGAGTTGACTACACAAGTACAAGTTTCAGAGGGGAAACATTTAAATATAAATAACAAACTTACTCAGGAGCAGTAGTTGTCTCTGACAAACCTGTTAAAGAAGCATCAACAAGTGTTTGCATGGGATTACCATGACATGAAGGTTTTATATCCTAAACTTTGTACTCATAGGATCTACATTAGGGATGACTGCACACTAGTGAGGCAACCACAAAGGAGAATCAAACCTGCATTGAGGGAGATTGTGAAAGGGTAATTGCAAAAGCTGTTGGATGCGGGATTTATCTACCCTATCTCAGACATCCAATGGATGTCTCCTTCAATGATTGTGCCTAAAAAGGGAGGTAAATGGAGAGTTTGTATTGACTATAGAGAACTAAATTCTGCCACCAAAAAGGATCACTTTCCTCTTCCTTTCATAGACCAAGTATTGGATTCACTTGCAAGAAAGAAGTATTTTTCCTTCTTAGATGGGTTCAACGACTATAATCAAATGCAGATTGCACCTAAGGATTAGGACAAGACAAATTTCCCTTGTCCTTGGGGACTTATGCTTATTTTGTACTCCCATTTGGTCTATGGAATGCACCTGCAACCTTCCAAAGAGCAGTTATTAGTATATTCTCATATATCTCACATGATTGTATGGAAATCTATATGGATGATTTCAATACTTATGGTGTTGATTTTGCAGAAGCATTAGAAAACCTCAAAAAGGTTTTGCAAAGATGTGAGGACCATAATCTCTCCTTGAACAGTGAGAAATATTTTATGATGATGCAAGAAGGAGTGGTCCTTGGCCATTATATCTTTCAAAAGGTAATTCAAGTGGACCCAATCAAAATTGAGGTAATTACCAATCTTACTATTCCTATCAAGCAGAAAGATGTTAGAAGTTTCCTGGGACATGCAGGTTAGTACAGGCCTTTCATAAAATATTTCAGTAAGATGACAACACCACTTTACACTCTTCTGACTAAAGATGTTGAGTTCCAATGGACAGTAGATTGTGATAAATCATTCTCTGATTGAAAAACAACATTAACCCATGTTGTTGTGCTCAAAGGCCCTAATTGGGAACTTCCTTTCCACATTCACACATATGCATCAGATTTTGCACTAGGGGTTGTCTTAGGACAAAAAGAGGGAGCAATAGAGCATGCAAGCTACTTTATCAACAAGAACCTACAAGGGGGTGAGTCTAACTACACAGTGATAGAGAAGGAGATGTTGGTAGACATTTATGCACTCAACAAATTCAGGCATTATATCATAGGATATCAGATCTTTTTCCATACAGAGAATGCAACCATAAGATATCTTATGAACAAGCCATTGATCACAGGCAAATTGGCAAGGTGGTTACTGTTAATGCAAGAGTTTGATATCTCCATCATAGACAAGCCAGGGAAAGAGAATGTTGTGGCAAACTTTCTCTCTAGATTAACAACATCAGAAGACACTCAAGTCATTGATGACTCTTTTCCTGATGAACATTTGGTCTCCATCATTGTGCATACACCTTGGTATGCCGATATAACTAATTATTTGGTTACAAGAAGAGTTCCCCCTCATTTCTCTCCAAAAGAGCGAAGGCTTCTTATTGAGAAGAATTTTTCATTCTCATGGATGGCAGGTTGTTTATTCTATAATGGACCAGATCATGTGTCGAGAATATGTATAATAGAGGATGAGACTTATGATATACTACGTGCATGCCATGATGAACCCTGTGGGGGACACTTTGCAGCTAAGAGGACAGCTATGAAAATCCTCAATATAGGATACTACTGGCCTATACTTCACAAGGATGCAAGCAAGTACACCAAGAAATGTGATAGGTATCAAATAATGGGCAAACCAACTAAATCAGATGAGATGCCTCTATACCCTTAGGTAGTTATCACACCATTTGATAAATGGGGACTTGATTTTTTAGGTCCAATTGATCCACCATCAAATGGAAAATCTTACATCTTGATTTGTACTGATTATGTGACAAAATGGAGTGAGGTAAAAGCCATGAAACATGCTAGGGACAATAAAGTTGTAGAATTCCTCTATGAATAAATCTTCACACGTTATGGATTTCCTAGGGAGATAGTCACAGATCAAGGGGCTCAGTTCACATCCACTCTTGTCACAACATTGGTGAATGAGTATAATGCCAGGCATAGGAAATCCACTCCCTATCACCCACAAGCCAATAGACAATCTAAGGTAACAAATAAATAAATAGAATCTATTTTGACCAAGACAGTAGAACTTCACATAAAAGATTGGGCAACTAGGTTGCCAGAAGCTGTTTGGGCCTATAGAACCACTTGGAAGACAACCATTGGTTTCACTGGTTGCACTAGATCTTGGGATAGACATATCTAAGGCACAAAAGGACAGGATCATGCAACTAAATGCCTTGGATGAGATGAGAAATTCAGCTCTTCATCATGCTAAGATAGTACAAAATCAAAGAATAAAATGGCATGATAATTACATAAAGCAAAATTTGTTCTAGCCAGGTGACTAGACCCTCCTATATGATTCCAAGTATCAAGATAATGCAAGAAAATTATAAACCAGGTGGTTGGGACCGTATGAAGTGGTAGAAGTCTTCTCCAATGGTGTTGTTCAACTCACAACCATTGACCCTGTCAGATTTAAGCTCCTTCTCAATGGTCACCGCCTCAGGTTATATCATAAACTAGTTTCCAAGTAGGAATTCATGAAGTAATTCGTTGAGTACCAGAATCCCAAACTTCGTGCAGCCAAACGAAGCGGACCTAGTGTCCCTCCTTATGACTAATCAAAGTATGCATGCAATCACAATAAAGATTTCCACTTTTGTGGGAATCCATTTCTCCAGTAACACATCCATCTCCATCCTTTCTCTCTTTTCCATAGCTCCACCATCATTGTATTCCATCACCACTTCATTTAAGTACTCAACTAAACTTTTATGATAACCGACACTTCATCCACAATCTTTGCAAACAACACTCCAAATTTCTAGGTATGTGTGTAACAACTTGCTATATATTAATTATCTTGAATGTATTTATTTAATTACTATATATTAATGTAGATATTTCGAATAGCACATCTTAAGTACTCTGCCCTATTGTACCATAATTACATCCCCATCTATGAGGACACATGCCTTAATTTTGGTTGGGGGGGATTGTAAATTCATCATGTCCACGTGTCATACATGTGAAAAAATTTAAAATGAGCCAATTCGAAATTATTGAAATGACGACCTTTATGTATGATATGACACTAAACCGCCACAATTTTTCTTAATGATATCCATCATTCCATCATTTATGTTTCTTTACTGCCTTAGGCATAGTCATAACGTCACCAAAAAGGTAAATTGAAGAGTTACATGACATTGGTGTTAGCACTGAAGAAGAGTTGCAAGAAGTAGAAGAAATTGGGTTTTCAGAGAAGGATTATAGGAAAGGAAATTTTGCAGAAGTGTTTGCTTGATTGTGGGTAGAAACAATGGGAGGTCAGCTGATTAGGAATGAACCTATAGTTTATGATGTGTTACTGCAGGATGCACTCTCTCTGGCCAAAATCAAAAATTGTGGATGGTTGGACTACTTTATGAAACTAGATAGTTTCAATGAGGACATTGCTCTGGAATTTGCACAAAAACTTTATGATGGTAAGGAAATGGTAAAAGGGCTAGAAGTTATAGCCACTGAGGAGAGAATTGCCGACATAATGGGTTTTCCTGTCGAAGGAGAGCCATACCCTGTTTCCAGGGATGCAAGGTCAACAAGAGCAAATTTCACTGAACCTAGTGATCCTCTGCTTGTTGTAGATAAGCAAGGAACAAGGAGAACTTCTCTGCCAAAAAAGTGGAAACAAGTTGTTGTCTACATTGTCAAACATATTACCTATGAAGGTCGCCAATCATGCCTCCATTCTATGCGTTTTAAGCTTCTGAACCATATGAGACATGGAAGAAGGATGAATGTGCCCAATGTGTTGTACAACCTCCTAGCAATCATGGCAGCTAAAACACAAAAAGGTAGGGACAATTTTGTCTCCCATCACTATTTGATAAAATTGTCAGTAGAAAAATCTTTACAAAAAGTTTTTGGTATGTCATGGGAAGAGTTTGTGAACATTGATTAGTTTAGATTGGAAAATGTGCATCATAGAGGTCGGCCTCAAGCTTGTAGGGTTGATAAAACCACTCCTGGAGCTTCAACCTCTAGCACAAACCCTAGTTTAAACCCTCTTGTAGCTGAATCAACAATAAAAATTGGCTCCTCTAAATCAGAGTATTCAGATGAAGAAAGTTCATCCACTGACACTAATGTCAAATTTCCTCCTAAAACTCTAATTCGTACTAGGGAACCCATTAGGAAAGAGGAAGCACAAATAAGGGAGGCAAAAACTAGAAAAGGGAAGGCTAGGAACCAAAAAAAAAAAAGAAGCAAAACCTAGCTCCAAGAAATGAAAAGTTGATGACACTAGTCTTCTTGCAGTTGTTGAGAAACATAAAATCCCTTTAAAGAAATCAAAACCAACTGAGCTAGCTACTGATATACTTCCAAAAAGAAGCCCTAGGCTCGGAAGAACACCTAGGAAGGAAATACAAGCTCCTAAGGGGCGGGTAAATGTTGAAGTGGAGGATATTTTTTAGGAACATGAAAACCTAGGGTTAGCAGAGCTTGCTATTGTTACAGAGCAGGTTGAAAATCAAGAACCACTGCAACCAGAGCAAGATGAAAATCAAGAACTACTGCAACTAGAGCAAGAGGAACAACAAGAACCACAACAATCGATGTCATTTGAACAACATGAGCCAGTGCAGGGAAAGATCTTGGCATGGATACATAAACCTCCCACTTTTTCATGGAATCTTGTAGCTCTGAACTTATAGAATGAAATGCGAAGGAAGGAGGAGGAGTGGAAAAAGGAAAGACTCAAACTACAAGAAGAATTCAAAAAGAAAAATGCAAAAAATGAGAAGAAAGATGCAGAGATTGTTGCATTGAAGGATATGGTAGATAATGTGGTAGCTTTAGTACTAGAAATGATGGCATGCAGAATTCCTCCGAGAGTATATGCACTGCATCTGGAGGAGGGTCATCTTTCCTTCAAGCTATCAAGGGTTATTTCAAGTTTAAACCCTTCTATTGAAACCCCACATGAGTTTTTTCAAGCCTACCAAACCTCTCCTCTTGAAGTTAAAAATCTGTTGTGTGAATTGTACTTGCATAATTATGTTGTGCCTGATGATCATGATTGGAACCCATTGTTGTACATTGGAGATATTCATCTAAGGGAATTCATGTCATGGATCCAGAATGAAGTCAACTGGGGGGGGCAAGGGGGGGCAATTTAAAATATATAGAGAAAGAGAGCTCCATGCTCCTTTACCTCTCAGAGTTGAATCCAGTAACCCTTCAGACATTTACTATACCTGGCACAAAATTCTTTATAGTTCGAGCCACAAAAGCAGAATCATGCCTGTCAGGGAAGAAGCATGCCAGGAATATGAGAAGATAACTGAAACTGCAAGGTGAACAGTATTGGGGTACCTATCGCAAAGGTGGAATAGTTTGACAGATCAGTTGAAACAAGCAGAAACCCATTCATTGCAAAATTACACTACAGCATGTAAACGGTGTACTAGGTACATACAGATTGGATGGATGAAGGAGCAGTATTGGCTTCCATTAACATTTCAGCCACCAACTCTGTTGTGGCCAGTACCAAATTACAAATACTGTCAGTATGACATAGTTGTAGAAAGACCAAGGTAGAACAGATTGGAAAACAAGCAAGGATTCTACTGGGATTCTAATTCATATATTGCAGAGACTAATCTGGGACAAGTGGCAGTTGGTGACTTCAGAGCTTTGGCAAGACAAAGGAATAGAGCTTCCTCTGTTGAAGGACTAGCAGAACATTAAGTTGGTGGAAAATGATGAGTCCAATTAATGACTCAATTTTGATAGGGTTTTATTGACACTCTCCATGTTATTTCCTTAAAATCCATAAACCTTGGGCATAAACTTATCCTTGTCACTTTTGATGATATTAGCACGCTATGTGATTAATCTATGTTAATTTTACATGTAGTTGAATGGATGTTACTTTAAGGTAATTATGGATATGCATTTGTCTTGTGCACGCTAGAGTTATAATGTAGGTCCAGATTTAGATGCAGAAATAAAGGGAGTTTGCAATGTGGAAGGAGTTCATGCTAGCTAGTCGGTTGCTGAAAAAGTCAAGTAGAGATGGACATTGAAGAATTCAAGCGGTTGGAAACTTCTAGCTCGTGTGGAAGTTAATCTTAATGGCCATGCATGTTCGTTGAGTAGATTTAGGAGATATTGTTATGCTAGATTTTTGTTGAAGCAAGTTTGGTTTGATCGAATCTTATGCATGCATAACTTCCTTCCTCTTTTTCATGCTTTTAATAAGTGGCATCCTCATAATCTGTTGGAGTTGTCTACCTTGTTAGTTAAGTTAGTTAGAATCTCTCCTATAAACAATGGTCAGATGCTCCTCTTCAGGATTTTGAACATTCTGAGAAATGTACTTGCATTTCAGTTTTCAAGAAATACAGTTATGTTGTCGCTACGTTGTAATCATGTTCTCAATGAGTAAAATGATATTTTAGTTTGTTACATCTGAGTTAGTACTGGGAAAACTCATTCAAGGGGGGCCACTTGGTGAGAATTTCATCCTTTTAGTTTAGTAGTCACTTTTTTGTTCAACAATTAGTTACAGTCTTGGTAGTTGTCTATTCCTGCAGCCACTGGAACTTTGTTGTGTTTGTTCCTACAGCTACGACAGATAGAGTAAATTGTTGTCTATTTATTGAGACTTTTATTTATGTAATTCATTTCAAAACAATTTATTGGTTGGTTTATGTTCAGTGTTTATGTTGTTTCCTTTCAAGCATATTACTTTCAGTACTATCTCCTTTCTAATTTATAGGATAAAGATGGCTACAATGGAATCCTAGTGCATATATAGTGTTGACCCATTTCAAGTTCACGTCCCTGGGTTGATAATGAAATGAACCTTCATGATGAGTAAGATAGCTACTTGGTGCAGATATTTAATCTTCAAGTTATAGCTTTGAGGGCTTAGTTATTGAACCATTATAGAAGGCCAACACTTACCTTGTATGCATGCCCAAACTTCTCCATGCCATTTTGACAAAGACCAGAGTAGCTGGAGGGGATTTAAAACCAATTGAATGACTTGGACAATCGGACAGAAGATGTAGGGGCAGTTGAATCAGTTCAAAGATTTTTTGCAAGCATCTAGCAGCTCAGCTAGGCACAAGAGGAGGACTTTGACTCAACAACCCAAGTAGCACACTTGTATTTTTGTCTTTATTTGACATGTTCCAAGCTTTTAGGAGGTGGTTCAAGGCTAAATAGTTTGTCTAGTTTCTTTTTGAAATGAGTTCTTGTATTTTGGTTAAAGCATTGTAAGTTGGAAAAAGATCTTTCTAGTCATACTTTGTCTTGTAACTCGGAAAATTCAATCTTGAGACTCGAAATATTGTAATACTTCATTTTTCAAAAGCTTTTTCAATAAAAGAATTGGGTAATTTTCAAACTATGTGTAATACTGAAGGCATCTCTATCAATAAAAAAAAAGGCAAGATTTCACCATCATTGTGTTGGCTATGCCATGTCTTAATTGGTTTTATATATTTTCATGTGTTTTTATAACAAAACTTCTAAATCATGCATGTTTAAAACACCTACAAAATCTTCCTATGCAGCCTATGGTGTCTTCTCCTCCTACGATCCCTACCCATGGCAATGATCATGTGGCCTTTCATGAGTCAAAAGAGGTTGACTCGAAGTCTGAGGGGAACCTACCTTTTTATGGATGATCTAGATAACATGAATTATGATGAATTTGACCATGACTTGATCTTGGCTCCACCTTAGAAACTTGTGATCTCTCAAATAGCAATTAGCAAATTGAAACTTGATTGTGGTGGCACATAGAGGAAAGTTGGGAGAAAGTTTGAGGTTGAAAAAATTTGTATTGAAGGAAAGGAAGTTGTGGAGGAGGGTTCTCAATGGACCATGGATGTTCTCCTCTCTAGGAACAATAGAACAGTTTAGATGCCCTCTATGACAGTGAGCTACATTTATTTTGCTCTATGTTGCTGTTTTGTTAAGATATTGTTCTCCTTCTTTCTCCTTTCTTGGCTCCGTTTAGATCTCCTCTTTCTCATTTAGGCTCTTTCTCTCCTTTGTTCCTCCTTTTTCAGCATGACAGAATCATTGTAGTTTCTTTTTTATGTTTACTAAAAGGGAGTGGGCCCTCTTCCCACAACTTAAAGATTAAAAAAAATACCTACAAAACCTATAGCTTATTCTTTATATGTTGGTTACTAGTTAGAAAAAACTTATATTAGTTGTGGTAGTTGTGAAAATAGACTCATTTTCCTCCTAAAACAACAAAGATAGGTCATATTTTAGCAAAATAACTCTGAATACAAGGCAAAACAACAAGGTTGTGTGACACAAAAAAATCCATATTTCTTGAGTATTGTATGCAAGTTACAAGTTTAAACACTTAATCTTCAACAGTTTGCTGCATCATCCTCATAATTAGATTAATTTCAAACCATGTCTCTACCTCTTTTCATCAACAGTGCATTAGCATAGATTAGGATAGGTGAAGTCCCAAAGGGAACCAAACCTCTCTGGAGGTTGATCTCCATCATCTAAGCCCACACTCAAGATCATCCCATGTTTCATGAGGTGGTTGAGTGAATTTATTAGCTTAGCAAGGGTTCACACTTTTGTGACAAGTTGTAAGTACTACTTATTATTTGATTAATCAATCTCCTTATTTAGCTCATGTTGATAAAAATTGTGGACAAGTATGAAACCTTTAGTTTCACATTTAAGGGTATTTGGTTTTAAGGATTATGTCCAGGTGCCTTTGTAAAATAAATCTAAACTAGATTCAAAAACTCAAAAATACATTTTTATTAGTTACGATGAGAGTGCTAAAGGTTATAAACTTTGGAATCTTCTAACCTAGAAAATGTGTTTTTAGAAATGTGATATTTAAAGAGTTTAGAGTTTGTTCATGTGAAGAAAAACCAAGAGAAAAAAAAAAGAACAAAAACGTAGGAAGATGCACATGTGAAAGAATAGTTAGATGGATCGAAGGATGGAGAAGAAGAAGAGAGATTAAATGAGGATGTGCAAAAAGAGCCCACAAAAAAAGAATAAGTAGAGTCAATTACTCCTACATTAATGAAATCCACAAAACAACAAAATTCAATAGATAGGAATAGCCCACTAGATTTATATTGTTGTTTGTTGACAATAAATTTAAATCTTTCAAGGATGCTCTCTTTAGAGGCTGGTGTCTTGAATGTAGCTCATACAAGAGGAGATGATGGCCTGGGATAGTTGACAACTAGGATCTTTTCTTCTTTTTTTTGGATAGACAACTAGGATCTTTTCTTGAAGGAAGAAAGCACATTGGTTGCAAGTTGGTGTACAAAAATAAATTCGATGCAAATAGCCAATTAGAGTGGTAAAATGCTAAACTAGTGTCCAAGAGCTACTCTCAAAGAGAGTGGGTTGATTGCTATGAATTTTCTCTCATGTTTCTAAGTTATCTTCTATTAGATTACTTTTATCTATTGTTGCAGATTATGGGTTTGCAATAGAACAAATAGATGTTAAAATTACTATCTTGCATGGGGATTTTAAGGAGGAGATTTATATAGATTAATGATCATGTTGTATTTGCAGATGTGTACTGTCATTATGAGGGTTTAAATTTGTTGTTTGACAATGCAAGTTTAATTTGCAAGGGCTTGCAATATTGCATTATTGTTAATCAACTAGGGTTATTTCAATTTGTTGTTTAGAAGTGTAAGTTTCATTTACAAGAGTTTGCAATATGACCTTGGATAGTTGACAACTAGGATGTTAATTTTCTTGAGGGAAGAAAGCACATTGGTTGCAAATTGGTGTACAAAAATAAATTTGATGTAAATAGCCAATTAGAGTGGTTAAATGTTAAACTAGTGTCCAAGAGCTACTCTCAAAGAGAGTGGGTTGATTGCTATGAAATTTTCTCTCATGTTTATAAGTTATCTTCTATTAGATTACTTTTATCTATTGTTGTAGATTATGGTTTTGCAATTGAACAAATAGATGTTAAAATTATTTTCTTGCATGGGGATTTTAAGGAGGAGATTTATATAGATTAATGATCATGTTGTATTTGCGGATATATACCAGCATTATGAGGGTTTACATTTGTTTCTTGAAAATGTAAGTTTAATTTACAAGGGTTTGCAATATTGCATTAATATTAATCAACTAGGGTTATTTCAATTTGTTATTTGGAAGTGTAAGTTTCATTTACATGAGCTTGCAATATTGCATTATTGTTATTTAGCTAGGGTTTGACATCTACATTAGTTAACAACATAATTTTTTTGTAATCCATGATATCAATGTACAAAGATTTATGAATTTGATTGTAAATTTTTACCAACATTTTAGATTGTACTCCATGATCCATCATCAAGATTAGTTAGAGCTAGAGAGGAAAATGATGGATCATAGAGTATGATCTAAAATGTTGATGGTAAAAAAGTTACATAATCAAAATCCAAAAACCTATATATATGGATCATTTGGTTATTGTTTCAACTTGCACATGTTTGATAAATCATCCAATTGTTCAATTGAAAACATTGCATCAATAGAGGTGAAGAGTGTATTGTGCATGCTAGATTGTTGAAACTTGTTTTCCCAAATATATTTTTAGAGTTCATTATGACTAACGATCACTATGTTTTTCTTAGGTCCGAGACTACTTTGCGTGGATGTTGAATCTCATTGACATTTGTATTTGAATTCTAAAGGTTTAATAAAAAAATATTGTTTCTCCTCATTGAATATTTTTTTCCAAATTTTTTTTTTTATAAATGCGGCTGTGTTGCTTGGAATATGTATGTTTTATTTAGTAACGAGTAAAATGATGATGGTCAAGTTATTCCACGAAACTCTTATTAATGATGAACAAAACAAATTAACTTCCTCAAGTTTAAAGAAATGTGTCATGTTTTGTGGCTAATGGATGGAGTAGATTGATAAGAAAAGTTCTACTTCGCCTTCCACATACCATATTTTGCACAAAGGTAGGATATTATGGACACAAATATGATAATGCTTAAGTAATGGCATCTATGGCATCTACGTCATTTTTTATGTATAGTTGTTTTATTTCTTTACCTTGTTTCTTATACATATTGCTAATATATGTAGCTCTGGAAAATTCTTTTGTTCTGGAAAAATCTGTGATGAGTTTGACACTTGAAACAGTTAGCATCAAGTAGTCATAATATACCAAGAAAAGTTAGCAAAAAGTTAAGTTACACTTACATTGCAACATTATCATCCACGTATAGGTTAACACATGACTCGCTCATTATGGTATGCATTGGTCGATGACATAAGGGGATAGTAAGGTAGTTACTATATGTGGGTGTCCTTGAATATCGAGCTCTAGAAATGGCATTTATGATTTTTCTTAGGGTATTTACTTTGTGAACGCCTAAACAATATAGATTCTGCAAATAAGTTGACACTCACCATACCCAATTTAACTTATAGAAGCACTCTAGTTAGACTCAAAGTAACTTTATTCTCCTTGTTTTTATTTAAATTGTTAATACATAGATAGATATGTAGCTGGAAAAGAATATTTAAATAGATTCTAAGAGAATCGATTAGGAAGAAAATTTATGTAAGAGTTAATGTTTTTAGTAATGTATAATCGATTTAAAAAAAGAAAGAGTTTTGTTTGTTAGATTGTTAAATTGTGTAAAAAAATTAGGGCATTCAAAGTTTTTGGTCACATTTTGAGGCTTGTCAAAACGAACCAAGAATAATTATTGCAAAGAAGGTTCAAGTAGCTTTGGCTACTTAATTATTTTATCATTTATGTTATATGAAAAGATTTTACATTTGAAATCTTTTGGGTTTTCTAAGAAACCAAATTTCAATTGTATATTCAATGTCTACAAGGTCCCTATACAAGTCTTAAAAGTACATAAAAGATCAACTTTATTTAAATAATTTACTAGTAAAAGCACCTAAAAGTGATAATGGATAGTTGATATGCAATTGTATATAGTTACATTAGCTAAGCACTACATGAAATGATTGCAAAAAATATAAATATGTTAAGCTCAAATGTGATCATCCATCTAATATTATTGATGTGTTACATCTCCAAAAATAAAAATATTATTTTCTTTATGGCTACTTAATTTTTTTATCATTTATGTTATGTGAAAAGATTTTACATTTGAAATCTCTTAGGTTTTCTAAGAAACCAAATTTTCATTGTATATTCAATGTCTACAAGGTCCCTATACAAGTCTTAAAAGTACATAAAAGATCAACTTTATTTAAATAATTTACTAGTAAAAACACCTAAAACAAGTCTTAAAAGTACATAAAAGATCAACTTTATTTAAATAATTTACTAGTAAAAGCACCTAAAAGTGATAATGGATAGTTGATATGCAATTGTATATAGTTACATTAGCTAAGCACTACATGAAATGATTGCAAAAAATATAAATATGTTAAGCTCAAATGTGATCATCCATCTAATATTATTGATGTGTTACATCTCCAATAATAAAAATATTATTTTCTTTATGGTTATATGCAAAAGCACTCTAGAGACTGTGAGAACCACATGATTTGCTTGTTTATTAGCCAATAGGCTTCCATAAGTGGACTTGTGAGTGTCCATAAAAGCTTAGCATATCTATCTCATATCGTTAGACCTTTTATGGCCACAAAAAAACCTATGTTTTGGTTAGTATTGTCTATGAATTGTTCTTTCATCAACCTCTCAATTCAATAATGAAGTAGAAACTCCACTCTTCTGCGAATAAAGTGCGTCCATATTGTTAGCTCATGTGGCATACCAGTCATTAGCCGATAGGCTATATGTAGCATCGAGTTTGAGCCTATAAGGTCTCACATCAGTAAAAATTGTTAAATTGTTGATAAATAATATCGATAGTTGAAAGACATCATATCAAATGTCCCTTCAACCATCCTCAGATATGGTTTGATTTTCCTTGAATTTGCTCTTCATGCATTCTTTCCACCTAGCAAATCTACTGTAGATCAGCACCCAATGTGTATATCAAATGTCCCTTTGAATCGCATACAAAATATCTAATAGGATTTGAACTGCAATAAATTTTCTCTTAGTGTAGTCTATGTAATTGGCAAATACATTTATGCATTATATTGTAGATCATTGCCCAACATATCTACAAATAGAATGAATACTATAAATAAAAACACAAGTTGCAACAGACTACTTGAAGGACATTTGAATGACAGAAACTTGAAGAATCCACGACTCTTTTCTTGTTTACTATTTTCTATTGCACAATATTAGTTTATTTTTTTCAAATCTTACCGTCGCATCATAATATTTGTCTTCTATCTGGTGAATATATATATATTAAATATTTGTAGTTGTAGGAATCCCTATTGAAACCAAATTGACCATTACACTATTCATAATAGGTGCCCTCCATGCTTAAAGGCACTAACTCTCTATTGTTAGAATACTGGCCTAGGAAATCCTCCACCTTACAGCTCACATGATCCCCTAAATTCTTTTCCATAATTACAAACTAGCACTTGTACCAGGAGGGGTGCATTGGGTACGTCAATAGAGAAGTATATGTAAATAAAAAATGCTAAGAAGTGAGCTAATGCCTGCCAGCATCCTCCTACCTATGCCAAAATGGGACTTTTGAACAGGGTATGGTCATCTATCAAATCGTGAAGGATAGAGGAATTTTGTCTGATGTTGAAGTTGCAACGACTTAGGTATAGAAGCATACGAATAATGGAAATGCACACAAGATGAGTGAATCAACATAAGTAGTTATCACCTAATGGAGTGGAATGATTGCAGCAGGAAACTTCAAAATACCATCCACACAATCTGAACTTCAAGGAAAACTTATCCCATATTGAAATCATTCAAGTGAGAATTTGTGAATAGTTATTTTCTTTAGTAAATTTTTGCACATAAGTTTTTGTGATGGTCGTGCTGATTAGAAGTAGCAATAATTTATGCAGAATCTTGAGGTGTTAGTCACTTGACATGGTTATAATGAGTTTTTTTTAATTTGCACGACTTTTTTAATTTAAAATTTTACACATTTAAAAGTTTAAATCATACACTTGGAGTACAGGGGCGTGGATACTGTGACATGGATGCCATTTCAAATCTGAGCATGGGAGAAAATGAACAAGAATATGGCCAGAAGACGTGGGTACAGGAATGGGATTCTCCTCCCAATACTAAAGTCTACTAGTGAACATGGTTCCAAGCTTATCTCATAAAGGTATATCAGACTGCAGATTTCATTAGATGTTTATACTTTAAGTTTAAAACCAACGGGGCTCGAAACAACCATTACTTTAAAACCAAGTCACATAGTAGGAATTATTGTCTTTTGAACTCAAAACAATCCCCAAATTAGAAGCAGCAGCTGTAGAAAGACTCGTTTTTAGTCTATGGAATGCAAACCGAACTCTATGGAATGAGGCGTGGAGATTTGAAACAGCAGAGCGACCTCTTAAAATTACTAACATCAGACAACATGCCTAGTCTATGAATATTTCTTGAGAAGCACACAATTGCTTGATTTGAAATAGAAGAGATTCACCCAAGCAGCCAATAAAAGCATTGCAGTATGCGAGGCATGGTGTAGATCTGTAGCTGTGCGCAATTGGTTTGAAGGAGATTCCTAATGCTAGACTCGTAGACAAGCTATAGAGAGGCGAGAGAAGAAATCAAAGCAAGTGAGAATGAAGCGGCAGTGTGTAGTTTGTGGAAAGAATCCGTGGACTCTAACAAACTGTAAGCAAATGGGAAAAACTGAAACAGATCCACACAAAACAAACAAAACTGCTTCGTAACAAACAAGATGCCCACGCAAAGGCTCATGATCAATAAGATTTGACAGTACCAACTATACTATACCTCCAACAAATTCATAATCGATGCTACATTCAATTGCAAATATCAAATAAAAGAAAAACCATGAATCTAGAAGCAAAATCCATCAGATTGACATACATACAGAACTAAATAGTAGTGATAACTTTTTGTGCAAATAAGTTCAAGCTTAGACACCGATTTGTATTTTCCTCTGTAGCTCTAACTGTATGTATGACGAGTTGAGGTGGTGGTGTAAAAAACAGCAATAAATGCATTAACCAGCTGGAGGAAAAAATCATGACAAATGAGAATTGAAAGGACACCTGAAATAAGTAAAAATCAGATTGCAGACGGTGGAAAAATCCAATTGCAGGCGATGGAGTAAATGCAGATTTGATGGTGGAGATTGAAACTCGCCTACAGAATTTAAAGCAACAGATCCATTTCATTCACCTCGCCGGTATGTTTTTCAGGCGTGAGAATGCTGAAATCCGGTGGGCAATGCCCACAAGAGATAGCCTATCGGCAAATAATGGAAAAGCTACGAAGTCACGAGTTAAAGACTGCAAGTTGAAGCAAGCTCAAAAGAAAGATTGTAGCTAGTTATATCATATATGAAACAACCATAGATGCAACCACATAACCCAATGCCTTTATTTAACAGATAACAACATAATTGTTTTAGAATGAAATAAAACACAACAGAAATTGGTCCGATCGAGTATATAAAAACCTCATAAAACCATGGCAAGTGACTTACCTCAAGATTCTGCACAGATTGTGTTCTGCTGTAAAAGATTCCAATGAGAAAAAACAGGCAGAGTTTGCAAGAAAAATATTACAAAACCCAACCAAAGCTGATTTTTTGAAAAAGTGAGACAAAGCGAGACCACTCTTCCTACAGTTGTTGCTTCAATCCATTCCCATTAAGTGAAACGAAGATCTAAAAACATCGGGGTTTTAGAGCTAATAGATTATTGAGAGGTCGAGACAAGATTTTTGCAGCTTTTAAAACGAAAATATTGGTTGCAAGTTAAAATCCGTTTCCATGCATGAGGCGAGAAATGTTTCAACTACTTAAAAGTTAAGGCTTTTCTCAAAAGTCGCGGATATAAGGAAACATGCCCACGTAATGCCAACACATCGCATGCATATGTACCCATAGACAAACACGTTGCATTTTTTATTCTTGCATTCATTTAAGGGGGGTGAATAGAAGATATTAACAATGTTAACTTGTTCATTGAACAATATAAAATCTATTTAAATATACCCATATAATCAATATATATCCTTTTATAGTTTGATACGTGTTATCCACAAAATTGCTTTTTATCTTTACAACTTTGGCCTTGGGGTTGGCGACTTGGCAACTTTCATTTCTGGACACTTTTGGGTTTCTTATTTGGTCATCTGCTGTGTATATGTAGTTAGAAAGGAGGAAATTTCACAGGCTCCCACAAGTTTGTCTGCATGCTTGACATACCCTCTGATCATTTGATGATTTTGTCATTTCAACTCGACCTTCTCACCAAACATCTATTCCAGATGGACTGTGATGTTGAGGCACCTCCCTCTTGCCTAAAACACTCAAACACAAATTATGCAAACAAATACTCTGCCCCAAATTGAAATTGAAATTTAATAAATGATTACAAAACATGATTAAATTGATTCATTATAAAAACAAAATCTGGCCTCTCAATGGTCTCTCTTTCTCTGCTCAATATCTCTCCCATTGGTGCTCACTTGCACACTCTTATCCTCTGTACGCTGGCATCTATACACTCACATCTGCATCCACACATCTGCCTACACACTGGATTTTACTACCTCTCTGTGTTTCCAAACACCTCGACCCTGCCCCTCTGCGAGTGTACCCTCTTCCTCTGGCCGATTCCCTTTCTTTCTCTCTCGGAACAGCAACCCCAAAACACTATGTTCTGCCATTTTTATAATGTGTGAAGGATTTTGAAGATAAGAGGCATGGGTTTTCAAATCTATTTTGATATCTGTAAATTCTGGCGCCTCAACTCTTCTCTCCCTTAAATGCCCTATCTTCTTCTACACGGGCTTTTGTAACCGATCTGCCTTTCCATCGAATTATTGCCTTTGGATATAAAAAGGTAAAGCCAATTTACATACTTTGATTGGAATGCAATCGGTTTTTTTTTCAAGTTTATCGGCCTTTCCAAGAGTGTTAATTGGCCTTTCCAAACTTGGACTTTTGTTGGATGCTTGTTACCTTAACTTGGCTGATTCTCTTCTCCCTGTCGGTCTCCCATAAAAACAAATGAAATATAACTTCTTTAACCCGCGTGAACAGCAACTTCAAGATTTAAATTTTGAAGGAGTTCCATATATCGTTCTCCTTTTCAAATGCTGAATTGACTTTGGATAACCATAGCACTTTTAAGACAACGTTTCTTCAGGCACTATGTCATTTTCGCATGTACATCAGCAAAGTAATTGCATTTGCATACATATCAAACAGGGCAGTTACAACTACAAAATGAAATCCCATCAAGGCATCTGTACTTCATGAAAGAATTAAATTTAAGAGGCTTAGGCACTGAAGAAAATCAACCAAGAAAACAAACCAAAATTGCGAAAGCAAAAATCAATGATTTTTTTGGGTGGTGCAGATTGCCTGTTCGCCCGCATGCTCCTGCACTGGACTGTCGCATTTAAAATTTACAATCATTTTCTCATCAACTAGATTTAGCATGCTCCTCCACCTTAAAGATATACAAGTTCTGCAACTTTTATTTATCTAAGTTTAGCTGGATTCAGTATGGTATCATTTCATGACAGATGCAAGACTGTATCAAAAGAGAATCTCGTTTCAATTTTGTAATATGTGTTGATGACCCCTTGGCTTGCTTTGCCTGCAATGATATTTGACACCACAATGGTGGAATTTATTTCATCAATGAGAGGTCTTATGTCTATGACATGCTGGCCTGTTTTTGCAAAAGTCGGTCAATTGGGGGATTGAGTTTCTTCCTTTTTAAGTCGGATCAAAATTCTTGTGTTTATATTGCAGGCATTCCAACAAACAAAACTAATGCCCTCACATTTACTCCAACCTCAACAACTACAAATGTTACTCCTTCCCAAAATACCTCTTAATTGAATGTTGTAGATATGCATTTTTCTTTAAACATCCAATAAAAAGGCATGAATTTTTTTTTTCATAAATGCCTTTTCTTTTGAGAATTAGAGGGCATAAAACATTACATAAAGAGAATATAATAGAATCACAGATAGCAAAAACATTGGTTGTATTGGTCTAAAATATAGAGAGTTTTTAATTCATATTTAAAATATTTCATATGGACGGGTACCTATCGTGTAGAAATTTATTGCCACGCCAAATTTTAAGTTCCATATCTTATCCGACCAAACTCTATTGTACCTCAAAATTCATTGCATATCAACCAAGCAGCTACAAAATCAATGGCATTACTAATACTGTGTTTAATATGTTGATTTGATGATTGCGATTGGAGAGCTCCTGTCTGTCCAAAACCACAATGGAATGCTTATAACAATGAAGCGAATCTGATCTTTAAAGTTCAGATTCTCTATTCTTCTAATGCTTTGTTTAGTGATCAGGTATCAAGTGAGCTATATAATAGAAAATTCTAAAGGGATGCCACATACGGTCCAATCCATGGAAAAGGAGAATGTATACATAATGATGTTTTTTAAAGCAAAGTGATAGGTTCACAGTTTGTCTAATTTAGCGTATATCATATTGCATACCCTATATTTATTAGCATTATATTCAATGCTAGCCTTGTTTTAGGGATCAACAGCTAGAGATTCCATAGTCTCAAAATTCACATTATCTTAATACATATTCAGATATAAAATGCATGAGGTGTATTTTTGAGTAAGAAATCCTATTGTAATTTGGTTTCTGTTTGATTATAATTTTATCGAAAGGGAACGTGAATGTTTCTCTAATGCAATCCATTATACTTAATTCCTCTGTTTCTGGTTCTGTTGTTAATCTTTTCCAGTCTCCTTTGGTAGATTATCTTTTTTACATAATCTTACAATCTATTTTTTTATTACTATCTTTATATATGTTTTACAAAATAAAATTCTAATCTAATATATTCACAACTTCATGGCATACAGGTGCATACTTTAGAATCATATTTCAGTGCATCAAATAGATTTTCCCACATTACCTATATTTTATTTTCTTCTTTGATTCCTTTTCTTAACATAAATTTTGTATTTTCTACAATATATACCTTTAAGATAAGACAAACCATGCATTTATGATATAGGTCCACTAATTATTTGTTTCAATGTGTATGGATCAAGGAAATGAATAATGAATAGGAACCAAGGGAAATTGTCCACTGCAATCCAAACAAAATTGATTGTAACCAAATATATAATATAAACAATTTTTAAATGTTGTATACAACTATTGTATGTATTTCAAAACTGTATTTCATAATTAAATACACAAAAAAAGACTCTGATTTTCTATCAGCATAGTTATTGCACCTCCTTCTAATGCAAGTTCTTGTTAATTTTACTTTATCAAACCAAAAAGCAATAGATTCTAATGAAACACGTTCAAATTTTCTCATGTATCGAAGTTAACTTTTAAATGCAAAGTGATACATTGTAAACACTCTAAAGTGTTGAACATCCAACTCCTACGAAGGCCATGGCATCATAATCCCAAGTATCTTAGCTATCACTTCAATAACACCCAAAGTATCTCTACACAATTTTTTACCACTTATCACATGATACAAATCATGCGAGATTTTAAGAAATCAAACAATTTAAAACCCCTTACTATTTGAGTTGTTCTACATTTTATTCAATCACATCAGTATAGCATGTCACAATGAAATATATTTGTTAGTATTTCTTCAAAGATCAAAGAAACCCTTGAAATGCAAAGTAATGTAAAGAAAACTACTCAACATCAACTCCTACAAAGGCTGCATCATAATCTCAGATTTCCTATCCACCACATGTATAAAGAACAAAAGATCTCTATGCAATTTTTCTAACATTTATCAGACATGGCGGTAGATGTCAAAAAACCAAACAGAGAGAAAACCCTTCGGAATTTGATCTATTTTATTTTCATGATATCAGAAAACGGGAAGGGCCTTCAGGGTGAAAATCAAAGGTCCAAGCTTGCAAATAACAAATTTGTCCACATATAACCCATGTTCCATTTTGTAAAACTGCTTGTGCATGTTCAGCAGATCTAAACTTGCAAGAGACATAGCCCTTACCCAACCCTCCCATTGATTCAATCACCCAGCCTCTGTTTTCCCAATTTTGTTTAACCCATTTGTAAAAGTCTAATTCAGTAGTTACTCCTCTTGAGAAATACAGAATAACAGTTTTGTTTTGATTTTCAACTATGCAATGCACAACTTCATCAGGGAGCCGGAATTCTAAGGATTTACCTTGATCTTCTTTTGCATCTTCTATAATCTCTTCTTCCTTTTCTCCATTTTGAACAGGGTTTCCTCTTCTGGGGTTGTCGGACTGTTATGTTTTCCCTCTAATTCAGGAACATTCTCCATTAAGGTATCTCTTTGTTCTGCCTCCAAGCCGCCACACAGATGAAAATAATCACCGACCTTCTCAGCACTCTTATCTCGCACCGTTATCTACAATTTTCTTTCCCCCATTTGATCGACTGAGGCTCCTGCCACATTTGGTGAAAAAATCGCTGCCAGTGCCTCAATATTCTTAAATCTTTCGCCTCTGCAACCTTAGGGTTTCTACTTATGTCGCGCACGCGTTTCTATTTCTGTGTGTTGCACTTCGATCAATAAATTGAAATAGAAAAAATTACAAAACTAGATTTTAGAAGGTTTTAAAATGGTTGAAAATAAAATAATTTTATAAGGTTTAAGGGAAAAAAGTGTTGGGCATTTAACAATAAAAATAAAATATACTAAAAATTATGATATTTGATATGTAAAAAAATATTTGAATTTAAAGAATAGTTAAAAAAATTATTTATTAATAAAAATTAATCAAATATTAAAATTTTAAACTTTTCAATTAATCTAAATTAATAATAAATATTTATTTGTTAACAAATAATAACTACCACTAAATGCCCAACACAACAAAGGTGGCCAATCCAAGGGAATGGAACTTGAGACCTCCCACATGAAGCTATACAACATACAACCACTTGAGGTAGCCCTCCAAGCTTGAGATGTAAGAGTTATAACTTTAAAATGTTTCAAAATTATTTATCATGAATATCATCCCTCTAAAATTTTAGGTGTTATAGGTGAATTTATATGAATGATAGATTTTTTAGTTTTCTAAGTTTTTTTTCATTTTTATTTATAATATTTGCAAATAAAGTGATTTTTCTATATAAATACATAAAATCAATTTACTATTTTATAAGAATTTTGATTCACGCCTAATTATTATTAATTATTACAATCTAAAAACGTTATAGTTATGATTAAAATTGGAAATAGGAATAAGGTAAGAATTTGTTTTCCTCAGAAAAAATGCATAATATCGTTAATTAATCCAGACCTGATAGGCTAATTTGGTCTAAAGCTAAATTTGGTTGTTATTCTGTCAAAGAGGGATATTAATCTTTTTCTCAAGTTGTTTCCCAATTATCAGATCAAAGAGCATATCAATTTTGTTGGAACTCGAAAGTTCTTCCTAGAGCAGGATGTTTTTCATGGCTTGCCATTCAAAATAAAACTTACAAGTGACAAGTTAGCAAAGTTAAGAATATATGTTCCTTTTAACTGTGTGCTTTGTAATCAGGAGCTAGAAGATATAAATCATTTTTTTCTTTTATGCCCAATAGCTCAGGTTTGTTGGTTGTTTGTTATGTCAAAACTGAATTGGCAGTCAGCTTTGTCAAATACTATTTGGAAATTATTTTCTAGTTGGCCTCAGCTTTATAAATCATCCTTTTTTGCTAGCATTTGGAGCATTATACCCTCCTCAGTTCTGTGGGCTATTTGGTGGGCAAGAAACAAATGCATTTTTAGGAAGGAGAAACTGAATATTGACCAAATGTTGTTATTAATGAAAACAATAATTTTTGAAGTTGTTAATGCTTATATGTGTAAAACTAAACATGTTGGTTCAATTTTTTCAGATTGGGATTCTAAAATGATGATATCATGGAAATTGTTATCTTTGTCTTTCAAAGGTAATCTTCATCAGGTTTGTCAAAAAGTAAACAGAGTTTTTATTATTTGGTTTCCTCCTCCTATAGGGATTTTCAAGTTGAACATTGATGGGGCCTCTAGGGGGAATCTAGGTATTTCGAGAGCTGGGGTGATTATAAGGGACCATAAGGGGTTAGTTTTATGTGCTAAATCTTTTAAACTGGCATCTGGGACAAACAATGTTGTTGAAGCACAAACTCTTTTGCAAGGTTTAAAATTAGTTCTTAGTTTTAAACTTCCAAAAATCCAGATTGAAGGTGATTCTCTCATCTTGATCAATGCATGTCGGGATCGAAAGATTCAAAATTAAAAGTTGGAATACATTGTTAAGCAAATCTGGGCCATGCTTGACATAATAGGTAATTTTCAAAATTTGCATACATACAGATAAGGTAATATGGTTGCAGATTACTTGGCTAACTTAGGGTGTGAACAATCAGAAAATGAAGTTACACATGTGGTTGAAATAGGTAAGATTCATCCATCTTTAGAAGCCTTAATTGCAAAAGAGGAAATTCATTGATCTTTTCATAGTTATATTTGGAGATATTCACTAATTGGTTTTCATGTAATAGTATTTCAAAGCTTTGGGGAATTTCTTCATATAATTTTGAAAATTTTGTCTTATACTTAGCTCATATTGTTGTAAGACAAGTTTTGTTCCTTTTTCAAATGGCAATGTCATGTTCTAGCAACACATGTAATTGTCAAGTACATATGTGATATGTTCTGGTAAGAGCTTTCAAATATTTGTCTGGTAAGAGCTTTCAAATATTTTATCTAGCAAAGCAAGCAACAAGTGTGTATAGCAAAATTTCTACTATCAACTCTATATTTGTATTATCCTACTAGCACATGTGTTTTTGGCAATTACATGTGTTATGACATTTTCCAGATTTATGGAAAAAGTGAAGAGTTCAGTATATTATTCATCTAGTCTGTGTCCAAATCAATAGCTTGGAAAGTGAATGAGCTGGAATCTTGTATGATGTGGCAAGATTGTCATGTCAAAGGATTAAATATTATTTTCAGAAAAAGCTTCGCACAGGTTTGAGGGCACAATTTTTTTTGGAAATCTGGTAACAAATATTCAGAATCAAATAATGTCATGGTTCTTTTACATGGAGATGTAATGCAAGTTTATATAATCATTTTTCAGTGACGTGTTATTTTGCTTGTACTCTTTAGTACTCCAAATATTAATTTTGAGTTCCCCGACCTATGACATGGCACATATGGTTTGCACATTTCGGCCCTGGTTGTTTAACTAATGCTTATGGTAAGTGAACGGGTGGATTGTTATGACAATGACATAGTAAGATGTCACAAAGGTTAGTACGTATACCATCTTTTGCATTAAATGTTCTTAATTTACAAAGATGCGGAAGGTGCTTAAGCATGTGTTAATTGTCATTTTTAGAAGGACTATGATAAGCCAGTTATCATGAGTGTTTTTTGGTGTATGGCAAAAGGTTTCTCCTATATATTCAGTCTAAAGCAATCTTTTGTTTTAACAACAGTCTCAATTTTCTTTTCTGCGAAGTTTATTATTGTTTTGGGTCTAACCTTTGTAACAGTGATGGATTATCGTTCAAAAAATTACAGTGTGGTTTCCAGTGCAAAGGTGGGAGGCTCTATTTTCTGGTAAGTTAGAAGAGTCGCATTTGCAAATAGTCTTTAAGTTTCGATGTCCTTGTGATTACAGGAGTCTCAAATGTGTCATTGGGACTGAATTACTTCAGCCAAAAGCTGAAAGGTTGATTTTTCCTTCAAATATTCTATCAGTTTTTATTTCTAATCTAATGGACATCCTGCAATGTCTAGTTTTTGTGACTATCATTGCAGAAAAAATGGTGAATGAAATCTTCTTGCAGAATGATGCCCTTCTTGCCTGTGCTCAAAATTATGTCTTCTCTATGGGAGAGGGCTACATAAGTGGTAATTTTCCCCCTCATTTTTTACCTCATAACAAATCTTTTGTTAATGTGTATGATGCTCTTAAGCAATCTCTAGAGTTCTCTGATCCAAGTCACTTAAACAAAGCATTATCAAGATATAGTCACCATTTGGGAAGGGAAATGTTTGAGTGTTTTAGAGAAAATAATCATTATACCTCTTTCTCGCTTCATCATAATTGTTATCATGTAACTCCTCTTTTGTGGCGACAACCAAGTACATCACACCCAAGCTCACAAGGTGTTGTGCAAAATTTTCTCCACAACATGTCACTGAATCAAAATCAAGGAACATTTTTTTATAGAAGGGTTGACATGGGAGTTGTTCCTGATATGAATATTGCTCTAAATTCTCAGAATGTGGATGAAGGTAATGAAGGAGAAGGAGAGAATTCATTGGAAATTATGCAGATGGAAGAGTAAATTAATATGTCCAAAGGTTATTTTTGGCGGTTTTTTGTAAATTCCAGGCAAACGATTGCAATGTTTTGGCAAGCAGCTAGTTACTTTCATAAATGTGGAAAACAAAGTCATATAGTACAAGCCAAGTATTGTTGTTTAAATAACATATGTAATAACTTTTGGGATTATGGATTTCTATTGTAAACAAAGATGTATCAACCGCCTACCATAACCTCAGGTAGAGGATTTTGGTTGTCTTTGTAAAAATGTAAAAATTGTAAAAAGACCAAAATATATGGTCAAGTATGCTATTTTTTTTTTAATCATTTCGAGCTATAACCAGAGGTTTTCTTCCTAGCTCTTTCCTGTTGGTATGCTCATTGAACCGGGTTTTGTAAAATTATTTACTTATAATATAATAATATATAGTGGCTTGCCACTTTTGTTAAAAAAAAAATAATTAATATCATTAATCTAAAAGCTTAAACAAGGAGAAAAAATAGTAAGAAAAGCAAGAAAAATACACAAAGTGAAGTGTAGCCAAGAAACCACTCCAGCAAACAAGAACAACCCATGAAAAACCCACATAACCAATAGGACATCACCCGAATTAAAATAAATAATTATAATATAAATCATTAAAATATGAGTAGTAGATGTTATGCTATCCAAACTCTCATATTCTCATATTTTATTCACATAATATCTTTTATTCTAAATCTTTTTTTTTAATATTAATTCATAGTTTTTGTTGCAATGTCACTCTACATTTTTTTACTAACTCATCATTAATTCATCAATATTTGTTAAATATTGATTCTAATGAAGATATTTAGTTGCACTTGTGCCTCCTACAAATCAAAATTGGAGTCAATACCACCCAAAAAAAAAAATATAATCCAAAAAATAATAATCTTCCAATAATCTATTTGACACAAAATATTGCCCACTCTATCTTTGAATTACTATAACTCATCTCCTTAAAAACAAATACTATTATTATAATGTTACAAAGAGAAATACTACATGTTAAATCAAGAGAGAGAAAGATTGTGTTAAAGGTAAGTGCAAAAAGATGGGGATCAAAAAGGGTTTTAAGAGGCCACTTTTTTATTTGAAATGAGACTTTGGATGAGAAATTGAAGGTAATTATATTCAAAATAAGAAGATGCGACAAAAATGGGAGTTGTAGTGCTCTGAATCTACTTTCTAAACTACTATTTATTTTTAGGAGCCACACAAATTGGTTCAATTGGTCCCACTAAAATGTTAATTTTAAAAATCATTTTGGTGATAAATTAACTAACACCATGTAGTTTATCCTCAATTTTTATGCTATTTTTTTAATTTTTATTAATTTATTTGAAATTTTACATTAAAATGCATGCAAACTTGATGGGGAGCATGCTAAAGATTATATCAATTTTTTTACAATTTGCAAAAACATGTCTTTGGATGTTGAAAAGTCACTCCAAGCCTTTGGGTTGCATTTCAAGGAAAATCCAAGCCAAAGGGTTGAAATTTTTCAAAGCAAACAAAAATACAAGTGTGTTATAACACTTGCGTTATGTGTTGCTTTGAAAAAAAATATTTATTTTTTTATCTTTCTCTTTCTCCTTCTCTTTTGATGAAACTATATATATAATAAATATTTAAGTTATATAAATGACATTTATATATGGACATTTACTTTCTTATACTTTAAGTTATATTTCTTGAATATAGTTTCAAGATGCTTGAGAGTTCTTTCAGATCTCTAAGAGTTATAATGCAAATTCTAGTTCTTGGAATATCTTATAATTTTTCAAGTTTAATCAAATTTCAGTAATCAACATCTCAAATTTTAGTAATCAAGAGGTCAAATTTTAGTAATCAACAAGTTGTATCATCTCTCTCTCTCTCTCTCTCTCTCTCTCTCTCTCTCTCTCTCTCTATATATATATATATATATATATATGTATATATATCACTCATTGTTTATCTCTTACACTCTAGACCTTTCTCTCTCACTGTCTCCATCCTTTTATCTAACTCTCTCCCTTAAGCTCAAGAACTACCTCTCTACCTATTCATCCTTCTCTATCTCTCTACCTCTCTCTCCCTTCCCCCCTCTCCTTCCCTCTATATATATCACCCCTCTCTCTCTCTCTCATTATCTCTATCTCACTTCTCTCTCCCTCCCTCATTCCCTCTTTACTTCTCTTTATCTCCTCCCCCTTCCTCCCTCTCTGCATCTATCTCATCTCTCTCTCTCTCTAATTTTATCTCACCTCTCTCTCTCATTCTATCTCACCTCTCTCTGTCTCCTACCTCTCTCTCCCTACCTCTCCCTCCCTCTCTCTATTTATATTTATCTCACCTCTCTCTCACACCCTCTCTCCCTCCATACCTCTCCCTCCCTCTCTACTTCTTTCTAGCTCCCCACTCTCTCTC